>JAPDSC010110700.1:0-47128 GCA_026290005.1 Latrodectus geometricus | reverse complement strand
ACACACACACACACACACACACACACACACACACACACACACACACATATATATATATATATATATATATTGTGAATTGTCAATAGTTACAGAGAGTGCAGAGACAGAAGAGGTTTTCGTGCCCACAGAATAACTTTACCATTATTGGACGAAGAAAACCTGAAATAACCTGACTTTTATCCAAGGAGTGTCTTCCAAAGTCCATCCTTAGCTTCATCTGATAAGTAAAAGTAAAACTATTTTTATTAGAAATTTATCTGAATTATGAGTTAAATGATAGCAAGTAATTTGTTAATTAGTTGTTCCTTTCTTTGCCTGAAATTCGGCTGTATGAGTTACCTTGATACCACAGTGATAAGGAAATCACTATAAGACAATTGAGACAATCAGCCAGAGTGTTAAGAATCTTCTTACATTCTTAAATGCATTTAGAAATACAAAACCTATTCATGGAGATAGTCTGCAAAACAGCTTTACCGTTTGGCAAAAGAACAATTCGAGGGAAATTATTCTTCTGAGTATTTAATCAATTCAGAGAAATATGTACAACTTTATCTTTACAGTCAAAATTAGTAGTACCTTTTCTCACTGTCTTATACAATGAAGAATGATTGTAGTAAATTTCTGTCCCAGTAGCAATATGTCACATAGTCATGAATCAATCGGAATAAACATGGGTTCAGAGGTTACAGGAATCTTTTCTTACAACAATTTCATAAGCAATAATTTTCCATTTAAGCAATGAGTATCTCATTGTTATAAATTTTCTCGTCAAATTCAAGGTAAATACAGATGTCACCGCTATCAAGAGGACACATTGGTATAGTCATGACATTCATTTCCATTTGCTGAATTTTTTCGTCAAGTTCAAGGTCTTAGTTATGGCATTCATTTCCAGAACAAGAACTAAGTCTTCTGCTAATTTAATACCAATTTGATTGAAACTCAATCACGCGTCTTTAATTTCTGATTGGTAGAACTCCAATATTCATTATTTAGAAGTCTGTAATGTTTTTGAGATAAAATAGCAGCATTTTATGAATGTTATGCAATGCAGGAGATTTATTAGCTAACGCTTCCAAACTCATTATAGGGTAGATTTAATTACACCTGTCATTATGCAAATTGATTGGTTTTGTAATCTTACTAAATATATATAGACTGCACCGATGTAACCATGCCCTGCTTTTGAGGTCATTTTGAGTAATGCAATTAAATTTTAACTTTACAAATTCTTTATACAAATTAAATGAAATTTCCTCTTTAATATTTCAGTGTGAATTTGGGTGAAAATTTCAGAATTTCAAGAAATTTCTAATTCCTTGGAAAAAATTTTAATTTAATGTTTAAAAGGTATTCTAATATATGGCAAAAGATTTTAGCATCATTTTTATGAGAAAAAATTTGTAGCATTACTTACGTATTAAGTTCTAAATTCATCATTTCAAATTTAAAAAAAATTCGGTTATTAAAAATAGCTCAAAAGGTCATTCATTAATTACAAGTATAATTAATCTTATTTCGCTGCTAATTAATACTCCAAATAAAATAATTTTAGTTTGTTTTCCTTCTTCTGTTATTATTGTTTTAAAAGTTTTAATAAGATTGTTAATTAAGCACTAAACAATGGATCCTTCATTAAGGTATACTTTCCCTTTTATTACTTTTTAAAGAATCGTTGGAGGGTATAATACAATTAATGATTGCTGAAGATATTCGATGACGTTTAAAATTACGTTTGCGTAAAAAAAATTGCGTAAATGAAAAAAAAAAACATCAGTAAAAAAAGCGGAAAAAAGAATTGTTTTCTTTCTTTAGCAACGTTCATTGAAAAAAAAATTATCTTTTGATAAGGAATATTGTCAAGAAAAATAAATAAAATAAAAATTAAATTAGAAAAATACTTGATTATTTTGAAACGGGAAAAAAAAGTTGCAATGAAAAGAAAATAAATTTCCATGGCAGAGGCATCTTTTCTATTTTGAAAATAAAATCATCATTGAAAGTTCATTTCATTAGTGTTTAGGAAATGATGGTGGCAACATATTAAGCATGTAACGTGGTATTCACTTTCAAAGATGTGTGACAATATTTCTGGTATACTTAACACATGTCTTTAACCACATAGTGCTTGCATTTTTAGACGCTTGAATTGCATCCTAATATGCATGTTTAATGAGATAAAGATCTGATGATAAAACAGGCCGAAGTACAAATAATCTGAACAATACGTAAATGCTCTGATAATTGTTTAGCTGTACACAATAAGAATTATCCTATTAAATCATAGATATTGCTTTATTTGAAAATTTAAATATATAGTTTATTAGTGTAGATAATATAATGCACAAAACATTCAAAGGATATTGAAATAAATTGGAGTTTGCAATTGGAGAATTGCTTAAATATTTGTCAGATGATAACAGGCTTGATAAATTATGTGAAAAATAACTAAACACATTTAAAATATAATATTTGTTTCCATGAAAAAAAAATTGTTTTTTTTAGCTTAGCCGTCCAAGTTTATCCAACGGCTAGAAATATTGAATACATCTAAGTCATGGTGTCAATGAAACTTTTTTAATAGTACGTGACCAGATCCTCGTCAGCCTAAAATGTTTCAAACATGTTCTCTATGGTTCATTGCCTATTATTTTAGTATTCCTTCCTCGAAAAAGAAATCATTCACCAAGTGAGAAAGATTTGTCCTGAAATTGTTATCTATTAAAATGGTCTCTAATTATTGAAATGTAAGGTACTAGGTCTAAAGAATTCATCCCAATATTGCTAATCAATCTGAGCTCTATTTCGAGTGATATGAAAGGTGGTGCACTCATTAAAGGCGAATGAAGTATTCCAGTTCTACCACCAAATATGACACTTCCTTGATCGAATGCACTATTAATTTTGATGCGATCAAATAAATATGCCTATAATCCAAATAAATAGTAAACAGAGAATACATGTTAAAAAAACGTATGAATCATTCATTTCTCCTACATGTAACATTTTCTGTTGTCCACAACCTACATGTACAAATGTGCTTAGGAATTAGCGTGAAATATACCATTGATTTGCTAAAAAAATGAACTTTCAGTGTGGAGACGGATTTGTACAGTTAGAGTTCAAACTATAAAGTCTCGAGAATGAGAGAATATATAAATATAGAGCGAAGATGTTGTTCAAAACTTACATTCATATTTTGACATCTTCAAGGACTTAATATTAAATATCGATCATGTTTGTGCACTTTTACTATCTAAAATCTTATTCTGTTCTTCAGCTAGGATTTCATCAATCCAAACAATGGTTTCAAGTTCTGAAAAATCATACTTTGTGAAACTACTGTAGCTTTTAGCATTCCAAATTGTATTTGCTTATACTTTTTATTGACCAACACATTCCAAACTTCTTATTTTGTAAATGACGCCTTGAGATATCATTTAATCGAACCAAAAGCTCTAACTGCAAGAATTTTTCCACTAATCAAAATAAAGTTTTTACTAAATATTATTAATTGCTTTACGTATTATCTTTCAGTAAATTGAAAATAATCTAAAGCGTACTTTTTGAAATCAGGCCCCAAAACTTGCATGCTCCAAAATTTGCAAAGGATTAAATTTTACATTTGTGATTCTCTCCTTCCGTATTTCCCCCCAAAATATCTACACCATTTTTTTACAGAAGACCTATAATGTATATTAATTGTTTTAAATAGTGTATTATCCATCTTTTTAAGTTCATGTAAGGTTTGATTAAATGCAAAAAGTGACTGATAGATAATGAAATTTCTTGCCACTCTCTAATGACGCTAGATTTAGCAAACAGCTGATATAAAATTTAAAAACTTCTTGATTTATCATAACATAGTTATCGTTTCGCCTGTAATATACTTCTAGTCATATAAATCTTACTTTATATGTGATGATAAAACCATTAACTAAGATTTTATAAATATGTGGGGAAATCTCTTACATTGACTATTTGATTACAGTTAAAAATGTTTCATTGATTATTATATTATCACATTTACTTAAAATAAGGAGGTTAGTCGTTATCACCCTGTCTTAACTTCCGCACTCTAAATTATCATTATTTTTTAACCGTAGACGGTATTATCATCAGCATTTTAAGAATTTTTCTAATAAATATATGTTATTATTATTTTTTGTCTCGCTTACTTTATTATAGGTACTATTAAGATAAAGGAATAAAATATATTTAGTATCCCTTTTTCAAGCATAAAACACTGAAAATATATATATATCAAATAGTCCACAAATTAAGAATAGCTTAAAAATTTCAAAAATTAGGAATAAACTCAAATTCTTTTACGTGAAAAATATTACTTTTTCAAGTATTTGCATTGTTTTCCTAATCACAGTATTTAATTTAAATTCCTAATATAAAACCACACACAAACACACACACACACACACACACACACACATATATATATATATATATATATATATATATATATATATATATATATAGTTTCTGTAATCTGTAGGTGATTAAATTATATTAGTTTTAATGTCCAATAGCATGATTTACTTTAACAGCAATAACTTTTATATAAATTGTTAGCCGGGTTTATTGATTGATATATGAAATTAAAATCAATAAACTGTTTTTTAATCAAAAATTTTGTAATTATTCTAATATTTCTTTAAAAAACTGTGGTATTTATATATCAAAACTCTTTCGTTTTTCCTTTTTCAAAATTTAGGCAGAATCGGAACTATTGGAATTCATCAAGAATATGATTTATATTATCTATATGCATCTTGTGTTTTTGTGTTGCCAAAAAATTGACTTGAATGTTAAAATTATTGCTTGACTGCATCTTCTAAAGAATTAAATTCCTGTTTATCATTTAACAAGCCAATGCAAGAAATATAATAGTAGTTGAACTAATTTCTATTTTTCATTATAAACTATTAACTAAGTTTGAACTGAAGTACACACAAACACAAGCAAACGCGTAAACTTACAAACACAAAAAAATGCATAGATTCCTAAATTTAAACTGTATTTATGAATATTAAATTGCTTATATTTAATAATTATATGTCACCAAAATCATATTTTCCAGTGTTCTCTGCATATAACAATAATCAAGTTTGAACAAAAAATACAATCAAATAAATGCAGCTATATTTATGTGTGTTCTGATAGATATATGAGTAGAAAGCAAATGTTGCTTAAACATAAATTGATCATGTGTGTCATTTTATCTATTTAAGTAACCATCGGTATTATTTCTTTCACTGCTGCAAAAATTACGATACTGATATTTTTGGTGATAACTCTAGGAAAACTGATAAAGAAATAGTAACTGTTAGTTGTGTGTGAAAAATTCCTCTTGAAGGAATAACTATATTTTCATCATTTAAAATGTGCTTATGACAGGTAAAATGTTAAAAATAATGAAAGTGAGAACAACAATTTATGATAATTTGTTATACTTGATAATTACAGTTGGCGACATTATCACATACACAAGCGAAATCGGAAAGTACCTAATAATCTAATAATAAGCAATGCAAAAAGAAATTACAGTATCAGGATGTCAAGAAAAAAAAAAGGCTGAATGTAACAAAATTTGGTGATTTATTTTCTATATCCAAAAGATTTATCAAAAAACAATTAATTTTCAAATATAATTTGGTGCTGGCGAGGAAACTTAATTATTGTGCAGGATGGAAAATGTTTAATCAACAATATTTATAATTCAAATTTGTGCCTTTTACTATTTCAATTAACATTTAATGTATGAATTTTTTGTAATACTCGATATTATTTAGGCTTATTATTTATTCGGAATAAAATATAGAAAATTAAAAAAAAATCTTTAAATAATTATTTAAAGATTACATGTCAAGATCATTGATTCCCCAGTGAAAATAGTTGTGATGTGTTTGAAACCACTTGATCATGGTTAAATGGCTTGTATCAACGCGCGCTTGGTACGAATTCATTCAAAATTGTTATGGGAACATTGGTTATGGTGTTCGCATATCTATCAATGTTTTCCAGTTACATTTAGCTGAAGAATTTTAGATCTAACGAGACGAATCCGCCGATTCGTCACCCAAATTGAATGGCATTTGTCTGAAATCAGTGGACCCTGGTTAAACAGTTTGTGAAAACGTGCTAATGTCCAAATCAATTATCAATATTTTTACTGTGCTCTTACATATCATTAATGTTAGACGTTTGAAAATAACGTGATTTTTCTCCCATTTCTTGCATAGTTGTTATCATTTAGAAAGAGACAATTTACATCTGAGTTGCTAACGGAGTTCTGATGCCAATGTTATCCTCAACTAGGTAGGAAAAAAAATCACCGAATTTCGCCAATTTTTGACACCTCATAATGGGTAACCTAACAGCTATAGGAATTTGTAAGGCATTTTAGCATTCGCTGTGTAAATTACCATCCGAGAAGAATTTTATAGATTGTGGTCCATTTTCAAGTGCCATAAGGAAGGAATGTCGGAAAACTTGAAAGCATACATCCGAAAAGTTGTGTATGCAGAAACACGTCATCCTTCTCCCGTTTTTAACAATGACTGAGATCAATCTTAAACCTTATGTTCTGAAGAGCGTTGTTCTAAATTTTGTCAGATTGACCGTAATGGTTAGTTTTACCTATTAATAATTGTAAAGAAGAGCTTTATTAGTATGGTAACAAAAACCGATTAACCCAAAAAGCTCCGCATATCAGAGATGTTACAGCTATTATAGTCAGAGATTTTTATTATCTACAAAGCAAAAATAACAGACATGTGAAAGCAATCGGCCGTGTTTAGGGGTGTAATTACGTTCATTGAGATGGAAAATCTTGGGATTGATCTCAGCTGCTACTGTATAGAGAGGTGTCTGTTTTCTGCTTACATATGTATCGTGGTAAATATTCGGGAATTTCTGAAATTTTTTCCGCAGACTGATAAATACGGCCCTCTATCTACAAAAAATTTTCTCAAAAGTAGTAATACGCACCGAATATCAGCAATATATTCAGCTGTTAAGCATTCTACTACGTATTGCCAAAATGGCTCTCATATGGAAATCAATTGTACCCGCTTTAGTTTTTGGCAATTGAAATTAGACGCTATTATTTTCTACTGCCGAAATTGCCCGTATTTTTGAGCATCAATAAAATACAATGGATCGCGCAACTTTAAGTGAAATATCTATACATATCTCTGAAAAAATTAGTTTTATTTTGAATTTCCATACTGTTCTTTAATTAATTTCCATCAGAAATCAACCAGTTTTTGTAGAATTTCTAGTATATGTCAGAAATTAAGATTCGTGGGAATAACTTTTAATA
The DNA here is from genome assembly GCA_026290005.1 of Latrodectus geometricus. Classification (NCBI taxonomy): domain Eukaryota; kingdom Metazoa; phylum Arthropoda; class Arachnida; order Araneae; family Theridiidae; genus Latrodectus; species Latrodectus geometricus. The sequence goes on along the minus strand of JAPDSC010110700.1, from coordinate 39,786 downwards.
ATTTCAACGAAATTGTGAATTGTATTTATCTTCCCATTTATATAATACTAATTTTCAAGTTTAAGTGCTGTATTTTTGTTATTATTGAATCAAGACAAGAATTTATTTGTTCAAGAAACACAATTTTACTTGGCAATACAATACTCTTAATTTTTTTATTATCATAAATACATGTGATTATTATTTTTTTAAATTTCTATGCTATTATCTGGTTATAAAAATGCTTAACCAAGCAACAAAAACCAGCAAGAAAGGGAGTGAGAACTCTAGCATTAATAATTTTTTGTTATTTCTAAACAAAATAGAAGTTTTTCTTTAAAAGACATCATTCGCGATTTTTTGTAGCATATCAAAATAAGCACTTTGATTCTTTTTACTTATTTTTAATAGCTTTAATTTATCTTTAAAATAATTACTTTTATTCGATTTTTTATTAAAACTGGCAAAAAGTATGGAATATAAAAATATCTAAATTTCACTATTATCATAAAAATTCTTAGAGGAAATTTTTGACTTTGCAAAACAGTAGCTAAGGTATTTCTAAAAAATTAATTTTTTTTAATGAAATATATAAAAACATTTTTCCTTTCCCTCTTAGTCCATATGAATTATTTATTTATTTTCTGAAGCTGATATTTTTAAATAAATATTACTTTTTTAACAGGTCAGTTCCTTTTCTTAAAAATGGTATAAAATTAAAAAAAATGTTGCTTGATAAATCATATGCAACATTTTTTTCTTTTTTTTAAAGGAATTAAATTTCTTTTATATTTGTCAACTTTAGAGAATATATTTTCTATTTTTAATTAGAAAACATTCTTCTACTTAAATCTCTAAACAGAAACTTTATTTTGAATTATGAATTATAATTTGAAATTTATTATACTAAAATTATTCACTTTTTAAAATATAATTACTTTATTTTCAATTGTATAAATATCATTAGTTTTCTTCGCAAGTTTTGTACATAAAACATATTTTAATTAATACTTTTAAAAGAAATAAGTATTTTTATTTTCAATTTGTATTTTCTTTACATCTATTCTTTTTATTATAAGCTAATTAATATCTACAATAAAAACTAATTAAAATTTCACATGCAGTTGAATATTTATTTTTCTCCTTTGTTCAAAGAAATGTTCATGGTAATTATTTGTGATAATTTAATGAACAAGGAAATGCGAATCTACAATTAATGTCACTGAATTCATTATTACATTTTTTAAATTAATAGTGTGTTAGTATTCAATTTTAAATTCAACATGAATTAAGTGGTAAAACAAAGTAATATCTCTTTCTCTCTCTCTCTCTCTCTCTCTCTCAATAGGAGAATTTTTCTATAAAATAATAAATATCTTCCAAAATTTGATTTAAAAGAATACATAAATATTCGATTACATTCAAGTTAGGAACAAAATTCTATAAATATCGTAAAAGACTAGATTTGTTTTATACTCATACCAATTTTGAACACTATAAATTGTCTGTAATTTCATTATTTTCTATACTATTATACATCTGAACTCGTTATTAAAATTTAAAATTGAAAAATGTGTAATAATTATATCAACAGGAATTTACGAAAACTGTCACCAAGATGATATCATTTGACTACACTATTAAATTTTTATTCAATAACAAATGAAAAAATTTCAAAACTATATTTCATAAAATTGAAAATGAAATTAAAGTATATATAAAAATATTTAGCACACACACCCATTAAAAAAAAAATCGGATGGCCATTATTTTTAACCACACGAAATTTGAATGATTTTTTTCAAATTTAAATGAAATATAAATGATTTCACAAAATCAGTTTTGTGAATTTTTCCCTTATTTTTAATATTTTTTAACTTCAAATAAGGTTTTATTGATGTTTTCTATTTTATTGTTATTTGAGGAGAACAGTTCTTTTTCCAGTTTGAAATACTTTTATTTAAAAACATTTTTGATCATATTTTAAATAAAATTTTGTTTTTCCCAATTTTAGAATTGTTACAATTTTTTCAATCCTCTTTATTTATATGTAATGTTTGTAATCTTATATATATTAAAATTTTGCTTTGCTAAAACTCCCTTTGCGTTGTATCATTCTATTTCTTATTAAACTTTTCAAATTGAAAAGTTTCTTTTAGAAACGAAAAAAGCGCAACTATTAGATTTCCTTTTTTCAAACTAAAATATTTCACATATCCCTTGAAAAGTAGACCTGATTATGCGATCAAAATTTTACGGTCATAAACAAACATTTAATTTAAATTATAAGTTTTCTAATTGTAAATTGAGTGCATAAAATTATATATTCTTTTTAAAATAAAGACGAAAATATATTACTTTAAAATTGCATAAATAATTTAATACATTTCATTTAATTATAAAATTTATTAGATATTGTAAAAAATTATTATTTATAAAATTGAGATTATCTTGAAAATAATCATAAATATGCATAATTTAAGAAACTGACTAAAATGAACATTAGTGAAATTGTAATTCCATGATGTTAATAGATTCTAGAGTTGTCACAGGGCTAAGAATTTTTTGATTTAATATATTTCCCTGTAACATGAGTTTCATTATATAACATGAGTCTTTCATATGAGTCATATTTAGTAATTATGTTTATTTCGTAGCATTTGCTTACTTAAAAATATTTTATTTTTGAATCACATGTTCTCGGTATTTATCTTGGTATTTTCATTGTATTTTTTTATACTTATCAAAAGTATTCAAATTTTAAGGAAATTTTTTTAAATGAAAGATTTAGCTAAATTAAATTATTATGCTGTTAAATGAACGAGCATCAAATTGACATTAAATATTACTTAAGGTAATATATATGTGTGTGGGTGGGTATTTGTGTCTGCATCGAAATACGTAAATATTTAAACTATTGATACCAAATATGAATGACTATAGTTAATTATTCAATTTTAAGCAAACTTTTCTAGGTTGACCAGGCTGCATTGAAAGAAAAGGTGCAAAATGAACAATAAGAAAAGTTAATCTTCGTGCAGATTTCGTGACTGCAGAGTTAAGATTCATATGTTCTGGAAGATTAAGAATAACTTTTAATGAAGGCTAAGAAAATAATCACGAATATTTTTAAAGATCATTTCTTTTCTGCTGATTCGTAGGACTCCATTCGCACGTTGATAAAGTGGTTATTCTTAACAGAAGATGAGAAAAAATTTCATTTTTAGCCTAAAATTCAAAAGATAAAACATACAAAGAATTATATGTTATAGATAATGAATTAAATATTATAGATAATAATATTGAATAAATTTGTTTTAGTTTTATTTTTTTTAAAAAAAGGAAAAATAAATATAGTACTCTAATGAACATTATTATTAATGCTTCTCAACAAATTCTTTTTAAAGTAATATGAACTATTTTTTAATGTCAATTCCTATTTAGGTCAGCAAAGAGAATTTTTATCTTAGTTACTTTTTATGTAATAATTATAATTAATATAAATATGTATATACATATGACAGAATCACAATATTAAGTGGCAAAATAGAAAACGAATTTTCTTGCAATTTTTCATCTTATTTTCTATTTATAGTGTTGGGCTATTATTTGATTTGTTACTATTTACTGACAGCAGTAGATAAATTACAGTTCAAAGAATCTGAAAAAGAGATTATTTTACATAATCTACAAGCTTCGCCACTGACTGTATTTTTTCCTAAATATATATTCCACTAAATATTTTATATAAAAAAATTTTTTGCACCCATATAAAACTAAAACTAATTAATTAAATTTAGTTAAATAATTAATATTTGAAAAAACTGTATTATCATCAAATGACATTTACTAAAAGCATGAAAATATATATTTGAACTTGAGCGAACGAATAAAAATTATTTTAATAACAATTGAAAATTTGAACAATTAATTTTAGCAATATAAATTTGATATTTTTATTTGATCAATATAAACATATATACGGTGGCTATCAACTATAATAGTAATAATTGAATAAAAAGATTTCATTTAATATTAATAAAATTTTCCTTTCAGAATTATTCTAATTACCATAGTGTATCATATTATACAGTTTTGTAGTTAAGAGCTTCAAATGAACTATCGCCAAGTTGGTTCGAATTTCATTAGAGAAAACCTTACACTTTGGAATCTCTTGCATCAATTATCATTATTGGCGATTGGTGTTGCCAACAAATGCCCTCAATCAAACATCGCACTGCACCAAATCTCGAATTTCACCAAGAGTTCGTAAAGGGCCTTAAGTGAAAAGCGAGACTCTGTGCCATTCTTCTAAGACTGCACTTCGACATCATACTCTAATTGAGGGGTGAGATTTTAATTAGATTGAGTTACTATAACCGCACTCGGAATTTACGACATGTTAGAATGCCAATGATTGAGAGCATGCAGTTCCTCCCTTTATGTACATCTTAGAGGAGAGCAATACAATTTAGAATTCCAATTCTTCAGCTTCCTCTTTCCTTATTAGTTCGTGATCACCTGTTCCGATCACTCCAAAGCATTCTCTAGTTTCAGATTTTAATTTCTCGATGCAATCTGAAATGAAATTATCAACCTAAATGTGATACATTTCGCTTGTTGAATTATTATCATCTTTATTTAAAGGCAATGATTTATACCTGAATTTAAATGTTTGATGGTTATAAGAATAAAAGCTTCATTTCACTCCTTAATTACATTTGTTCTGCAATTAATATTTCATTCTTTTATGGAGAAAAATGTTTATCAAATATAAATATATTTACCTTCAACTGCATTTTTCGTTATATAAATGGAAAAAAAAAACATATTTATAAAATCATATGCATGGTAAATTTGATTCCGTAAGATTACATTTCAATAAAAATAAAATATTTTATTCAATTTAAACAAACAAATTTGATAGATATTTATTAACTGAATAATGAAATAATATGAATATTTATTCTTTTTAAAAGTTTAAATGTTTAAATTTTACCATTTATTACGCTTTTTGTTCTGTTCAATATTTTAAGATTAAGTTTCCAGCAAGTAAATATAAATCTATTTGTTGACAGTCTATTATTTTAAAACTTTAAATGCAGTTTAATATCCAAAATAGAATGAAAAACATTTAATTTAAAAATGAATTAAACAAATCAGTTTTTCCTTTTTTAAGCAACTCAACTGAAAAGATTTTCAACTGTGTACATTTCCTTTCGATATTTGAACTAAAAACGCATTAGCTATCAGAAAATAACTTATAACATTGATGTTTGAATAATCTGTTCCAATGTTTGTGGTTTCCAAGATCAATCCATTGTATAATCGAATGAAAAAAGCTTAGAAATCTTTGTTCTACGAAAAATATGTTATTTAGAAAACATAACTTGATTAAGATTCAAGTTTACTTCTATTTAAATTAGCTGCATACTTCCTTCTGAATATTTAAATCTTAATTTGCGATCAATACTAGTTAATGAAGCAAAGTTAAATATCAAAGAAATAATATTTATATATTTAGTTATGTTACTAGACGTTTTAAATTTTTTCAATAAAATCTAAATTAAATGAATAAATGCATGTAAAGTCAATGAATAACTTTGAAATATAAAAGTAAGAACATGTAACTTCTAAATCTTTTTCAAATGTAAATCATTCCAATTTTTGTAATTATATTCTCAGCAAAATTTTAATTTTTTAAAGAAATTTGATTTAGAAAAAGTGAAACTCATTTTGTGTTTAATTGCAACAGCACTTAATAGCTCTCAACTCTTCTCCACAATGCTTTAGTGTGCACAAAAAGAGACTGGTTCGATGTCACTAGAAAATTGCTCCCAATTAGATAGTCTATTCGAGTATTGTTCGAATCGTGAACTTTTCCCATGGATCAATCAACTTCTAAAGAGATACTGAGTCGAACGTTCGATTCCCTGTCAACATCAAGAGTCTGATAATATTAGTATTGACAACCACTGTCATTTTTTTTATTATTAATGTCGAACTGTTCCGTCTAAGGATTTATCAATCTTTAAAGCCTTTAAAACGTTTCTTTTACGCGAAAGACTTCCAAAATTCCACAAGATACCAAGAATAAGAGGATAAAGTTTATATTTCAATAACAATCGGTGTTGAAAACTTTCTCCAATATTATAGACGCAGAATTTAATATAGGTTTGACTTCAAAAATATTTTTTTAAAACAATCGTGTAAAACTTTTCTAAAAATTACAAATACTTATATGTTTACTATAAGAGATATAAGTTTCTATCAATGGTGATACATTTATAGAATGGTAACTGGGAAATGTTGTAAATACTGCATTTATACTTCTGTGAATAAACTTAAAACTTCAATAATATTATGTGAAATTATTTCCTATTTTAATTTTAATATATATTTTCAAAATATATCAAAACAAAAATAATGCAGCTTATCAGTCTTTTTTGAAACTAGATTTATAATAAATATTTATATAAACTAGTTAAAAAAATTAAGCCTAGAATTGTATATTATATGATGGTATTCTTATAGCTAATTTCATCTAGGCAAAAATCAAAAGAATATTAATAAAACGAATAACCTGCTTATTATAGGTATGAAATTAAGTATGAAAACATTTTAAATAATGCATATCATCTGATGATGTAGTTTGTAATTAGCTATCAGAATGTGAAAGAAGAAGCGTCAGTAATTTAAAAAATCCTCATTCTTAAAACAATTTATATGTAAATTTTTTATGTTTGTCAACAGAAAATTTCTACTAAATTAATCATCCTAAATCATCTGTCTAAATAAATTGGTTGAAATGATTAAGTCTTAAGTCATTTCCTTTTTATTTTTTATAATTTTTTTCTAATATTAATGTTTTCCTAGTTTTTATGCTCTTTATTAAAAAGCAAATATTAATTACTTAAGAATATATTTAGAAGGACTATAATAGCAACTACGAATATATTGCCTGCAATAGATATTTTTATGTGTTAAAAATATTTTTTTAAACTTATGCATTAATAAATGTAAATTAGTATAAAAATTTATTATTTTTTGCTTTATTATCTTCTGTTTTCTTAAAAGTAAGCGATTAAAATTTACAAACTAATCAGTGGTTTTCTGCCAAAATGAAGAGACAATTATTTCTAGTAATTTTTTCACTTTTTAGAAAATTTATAATGATTTTTGAGTTGTTAGTATATTTTCACATATTTTTTGTGCTTTGATTTTGTCATTATGAGAAAGAACATGAAGGATTAAGAAGGTAGATAAAAAGGGTTTATATACTCTTTATTACATAATTTTTATTCAACTTCGAAGAGAATTATTTATAGAGAACTAAATAAATTTAAATAATTAAAATTTAGCTCGTTTAAGTACTAAATACTTTTTATTGTTTCTTAGAGGAAGAAATATTCTATGACATGCACTAAATCAGAGCAATGAAGTTAACTTTCTAAATACTGTGTTTTTGTTACAATTTGCAAGTTATTAATATTCCTTGATTTTATTAACGTAATAAAATCATTTACTTGTGTAAGAACTCAATTGTAGGTAGTTTTTCAAAGCATTTCTAAATTCCGTGTGTAGCTCCTGTTAAGATTTAATAAGTAGGTGGATAATTTCAATCGAAATCACTTGAAAAATTTTTTGTTACCCTGTATTCCTTGTTCTTTTCCATTTGAAAACTATACTTTTTTATTATTTGATAAAAATAATTAACTATATCTTTATTATATTAAAAAATTCATTAGCTGTTGTAGAAAGAGTAAAAGGTCTTAAAGTATAATTTACTAAATGCCATATTATTAATGATGGTATCGTTGCCATATTATTAATATGGTTATCGTGAAAAATAAGTATTAGGTTGGGAAAAAAGTTATCCATTATTTTTTCATTTGTCGTCTGTAGTGATCGCTATCTCGTGAGATATCTATCAAACAATTTCAAATTTATGCTCATTGGAAAGGTGACATTTGACACTAAAATATTCTCTTGCGGTTTTTTGTTTGATTAATTCAGTTATGAGTACAAGGTCTCAAAAATAGAAGACAACAAACAGAAAAATCGATACATTTTAGTTTTTCTTTTATAATGGCGAAAATGCTAATCAGGTGGCTAAAATTGTGAAAGGTGTTTATCGTCCTATATATGACTGTTACAACCAGTTACGCACAATTTTGGTTTCGTCGATTCCGTTTGGGTATTTGGATGCTAAAAATGCACCTCGCATGGATACAACATCGTCGAGAATGTCTATAAAATATTAAAAATTATCAAACTTGACAGCATGTCAGCAGTCGTAGCTTCGCACAAGACCTAAATATCTACATGAAAACTGTTTTTAACCTTTTTACAAAGTGAATCTGAAAGAAGTTACAAAAAGTTCACGTAAAAATAATGGATTTCTTTTTCCCCAACCTAATTTATAAACTGATTTGACCAGTAAAAATATCACATAAACATAAATGATTTAAAGAAGTGATGGCCAAATATTTCTGCTGTTAATATCATTATTAGTGTTGCTGATTATAAAATTTATTAATTTATGTTTTCGTACTAAGTTGAAGTTACACATAAATTTTAATTATTTAGCATTGTGAATAATTTAAGTTTAGTGCAAGAAAACATAATTTTACAATATTTGCATCAAAACTCTACATGCTTCAATGTCATGAAGATTGAGGGATCATGTATTTTCCATTTCTTATAATTGATATTTATTATAAGGAATAGTTAAAAATATATATAAGATTTCGAAATTTGTAATAAAGGTACTTATAAGCGTAATTTTTTTTAACTTGGAATTTTTCAGAATAATAATATGGAATACATTTTAAAATCTGGAATATTAATTGCATTAACATTTAAAACTTTATTTTGTATTTTTAAACTTGTGTAATAGTATTGAGTAGCATTTCAATTTTATAAACAATAAAAAAACTTTCAATTTGAATAAATCAATAAAATATACATACATAAACATATCAGACAATTATAATCACCACAAACGTATTAATTTACTCTAAAATGTATCCATTGTAGAAAAAAAATGGTTGCATATAATGAAAATTTTTATGGTAACAAATGAGATTTTTTTATTCAAGAATGAACATTTTTGGAGAAATTTCAATTCAAATAAAACTTTCTTTCAATTAATGTTGTTATTATATTAAATGCTTACACAATTTCAATACAAATTAGCTCGTTGTTGTATCAATGCACTTTGGCTGAGTTTTTTGGAATATTAAATTAATATTGATTATTTAATATCATTCTAACAGAATTGTTACTATGCAACAGTTGTTAAGAAATAATTTTATGCTGAATAAATATTACATTAGTGGAAATAAAATTATCTTATTGAAATGAATTTAAAAAAGTAATTTCCACAAAGTGTAACTTCGGAAAGGAACATAATTAGTTGTACGTGTAGAAATGTTTATTGCACAAAACAGAGTACGTTGTGAGTAATTCAGCAGAGGAAAAACATTGAAATAGATAATTTAATTATATTACATCTCTCTCGTACTTTAACACTACATAAAATATGCATGAAAACTCACGAGAATATTTATTTGCAAACTTCTAGTGGTTTATTGAAAGGGAAAAGGAACAAAATGAAAGAAAGCTGCACACCCTTTTCTGCTGTTCCAAACATTTCAGCGCTTTTATTCATTATGATATGTGTGCTGGTATGATTTATAATGCATAAACTGATTCATGAATAACTTGTGAATCTATCCCTCGCGCTATTTCTCATGAGCGTCCTGAATAGCGCTCTGAAAAGGCTGAAGAAAAATGTCACACATATGAAATTAAATTAAGTCGGTAAAGTGTAAATGCATTTTGTGTAAAATCATTTCATCTCCTGGCTTATTTTTAAATTAAAAAATAATTAATGAAATGTAAATTTCGAAATAAGATACTTACCTCGAGTTTTTTCCTGCTAAGTTTTCTCTCGTATAATGGAACTTAATGACATCATAAATTCCTTAAGCATAATAATCCCATAGTTGTATGAATTTATTTTACCATAAAATTGTTTTCCAATGAAAAGTGCTTAAAAATGAAATAATTACAAATAAGATACTTTAGTAACACAAAATGTCAACAAAGAAATTTTTCTTGCAAGTATTCTGATGCAAGTAAACAAAAGAATAAATGTTATCTCAATTCATACTACTTCAAGGGAAAAGCGTAATATGAATTAAAAACTGTACAACGGAAAGTTTTGACAGAATAAACAATTCAAATGAAGTTTCGTATGTAATTACATATGAAGTTTGTTAAATAGTTATTGTTATTAACAAGCACAGAAATAAGTAATATTTTTTCACGAATTATTCGATTCATTATTTAGGTACTGTCTAAGGTTCTTTCATTTCTTTTAATTGCTGAGTTATACAATTATCACATGACTTTAGAATAGAATAGGATAATTAAAAGAGTAAGAATAACAACAAACAGTATGACTGCTTAAAAAGCTGTTGAACTGGAAATTCATCGCCAAAGTGTGATTAATAAAACTATTAAACTGGCAATTTATCACCATAAATAAACTCCATTCGGCCATATTTAGGAAAAGTATTTATAATTTAAAATAAGTTTCTAAATTGTTGTAGTTTTATCAATTAACACATAACTATTCTTTAAAAATCTACGATATGTATTATCTGATCAAACTGAAGCAATTATAGTTAGTTACATTTTATTAAAAGAATTGTTCATTATTAAAAGCCTTTATTGTTATCATAAAAAGTTTCCTTTATTAGTCATTTTTAATCGGGCTTTCTGGCAATATCTATTTTCTCTAAAGAAAAAAAATTGTCATCTAAAATCACATACGAATTGATATTAATTCCACGTGTTTTGAAAGCAATCAACATGTATAATTTTTCCACCAATTTTCGATGCATTCTTTTCCTACATTGAATAAATTATTGATTCTAAATTTAAATATAAATCACAATTAAAATACTGGTTTTGTAATTAAATAATTATATTTAAGATAATAAATTGCTATATCTTACTCAGGAAATTCATTTCATAAAACAAAAAATTATTACTCATTTTAATTTTTTTCCTTTGAAAATTTTAAACTTGTTATCCGAAATTATCAAAATCAGCTTGTTATAAGTTTTTACATAGCATGAATAATGTATATTTTCTAGAACATAAATATTCAAGTATAATTTAAGCTCTTAGATTTGCGATTACGTGGTAAAAATTATTGTTATTGAGTATGTTTAACATGTTGTGTTAGATAAGTGAAATTTAATAAAACAAAAAAATTTGTTTATATAAAAATTATATGTGTACCAGTTTAAAGTTTGGAATCCTTATAAGAATATATTTAAAAATGGATATAAGTTTCATACTATAAAAAAATACACAAATTTAATCTTTAGAATCATGTTCTATTGATTTTATGACTATATTAAATACAATGTAATTATTTATAACTGCTTTTAATATTATTTTATGCAAAAGATTAATTGCATAGTCGTTTAAGTAATTCGCTTAATTACAGTTACATACTAATTTTAATAGTTAGGGTTCAATTATTTTTTAATATAATTATTTTCCAAGAAAAAAATAATATTTGCGACATGAAGTAGCTTAAACAAATAAATTAATGATTTTTGAAGAAAATAATCTTGTTGTCATGCTCTGTATAAATTTAAATGCCAATCAATATTTGATCTGTAAGACAATAATTATTGTACATATACTCTGTAAGTACAGTATCATTGTTCATTAACACTATAACAAATACTGTTATGACATAGATCCATATGACCTCATAAAATTTCACTTTAGAACCTTCCTAATTCTATAAGAATGAGATTCAATTGTAAAATACCATTCTGAGAGAGTTCAATATTTAAAAATGTCCAAAAAGTTTCGCATTTCTCCACTGGTGTAGCGTGGAAGAAAGAACCTTTGGTCAGGCATTAACTTCAATTCTTAATTATGATAGAAATTACGAGGCAATTAACTATATTTAAATATTGTAATATGCAGAAACACACATCTTGAACTGTTCCATTGTAATCTAACTTAATCAAACCATTCAAATAAACAAAATATAAGTTTTTTATTAAAAATTTCTTTTATGTCAATAAATTTCAGTGAGAACTGGTTAAAAAAGGAATTACACTTACAAAATTTCTATTTATTTGAATGCAATAATAATCAGAATCATCATATACAACATTATTTTGTTGCAATTACCAGAAGCGGAAAGCAAATAACATATTAATAATTAAAATGGACTTTCAGGTTTTATGTTTTGAACATAGTTTCTTAGTATAGAATATCAAAGAAAACAGGTTAGACCTGAAGAAATCTGAAAATAAGTAAGATAGACTTATATTTGTACATTAAATGGAAATGCACAGTAAATCATTGATGATGGCAAAAATGTAAATCAAAAAATGAAAAAATCATTACAAAAAAAAAAAAATGTGGCAAAAATGAAAAAATCCTTACATTGTGAACGTCGATAGGAAAAAAAAAAAATTAGACGTGACCAATACAACCTTTTGATATAGATGCCTTAACACTGGATTTTAAACCTTCAATTAGAGAACAAACCTTCATTAGGAAAACTGGAATGCTAACTACGGTACTACATTGCTGGCAACAGATAGTCAGAAAATACTAAAATAGTTAAAAACAATTACTAATAAGGCAATATTTAAGTACTCTGCTGGGCCCCTAACTTGAAACACCAAGAAAGACGAGAGATATCACAACAAAATTTATTTTGTATATAACATGTTGACCAAGTATCAAATGATTGAATTTATGGAGTTCTGTGAAGTGTGGTTCCTACCAAAGTCAGTAACCAGAGTAACCATCACTGTTGGTGGCTACCACACGCCTTGGCATTGATTCAAAGAAACTTTGGATACGTTCTTGGGGTACAGCAGATCAAGTAGCTTCCACGCATTGTCAAAGTTGATCTGGCGTGGCAACTGGAGATATAATCTGGGGCAATCGTTGAGCAACCATGGACCACATGTTTTTATCAGCGAAATATCCAATGAGAGAGCCGGATGAAGAAGCAATTCAATTTGTCAATTGACGAAGAACCCGTGAACAATGCATGACACGTGTTTGCCCATTATCTTGTGGGCAAGCCCTGAAGGTAAAAAAGATCACCTGGCTCCAGCACCTCAAAGATGTAGCGTTGGCTATTTAAAATGCCGTTAATGCTTACTAGAGGAGTTCTAAAGTGGTATCCAGTACTGACCCATATTATAATATTCAGAGCAGCATAACGCAGCTGTTCAGCATACTCTCTCCACGGTATCTCCAGACTCGAATGTGACCATCGTGGTGTTGCAGACAGAAGCGCTACTCGTCGGTAAATACAATTTCATTCCATTTTGCCGTCCATATCCTTCTTTCATCACACCATTGGTGATGGAGACATCTGGATTTCTGCGTCAAGGGTAGACGAAGCAATGGACGTCTTGGTGACAGACCCTTCTGTTGTAAACGATCTCGAATGGTACGTGAAGACTCTAGATGACGCTTTTCAAAATGAATGTGCTGTGCTATGGTTCGTAATTTAGTTAAGTAATCCGTCACTGCCATGCGAACAATTTGCCTGCCATCACGTGAAGTGGTGCCCTGAGGTGGATGCTACCAAACAGGTTGATCTATCGTGCCTTCCTGCATTCATTGATCACATATCCACATTACAGTTGCTTGGTTTCGTTCAATAAGACTACCGATTTGCCTGAAAGATAATCCACGATTTCGGTTGGCCACTATCCTTTCTCTGTCAAACTCCGATACTTGATCCAAAAATTTTTGCTGTTTTCTATGAAGTATAATTCATCGTTTTTTTTTTTTTTTTTTTTTTTTTTTTTTTTTTTTTTTTTTTTTTTGAAGAAACCACAAGAAAAACACAATTGCCCAACTTGAAATCATCGAAATCTTCAAGCCTTAAATAGTGTTTTGGAGTGGCACCACAAGCACGAGTGATGCGCTGTGGAGAAATTCTAATAGTTTGCATATCTCACCTCTTCTATGACATGTTTTAAATTTCATATTGTTTGCATGCTTCGTTCAGGCTGTTGCATTAACGGTGGCCTGCAGTATATTTTTAAAAGTTCTTTTTAACACAATACTGTACAAAATATGTCGGTCAAAGTTAGCTTTCAAAATAGCGTTGCATATCTCCTTCATAAACGAAATCTTTAATAAAATCTTTCAAGCATATAAATCTGATGTCTTATCATATCAGAATCATATCAGAATTTACAAGCTACATATAAGTATTTTCTGATATCAAAGAGAAAATAACGCCATGCTGCTGCTGTTTGCAAGACAGCAGATGAATGGCTAATACACCCGTGGTACTTCTTTTCGGAAATCAACAAATGCTTTCTCACATAGAAAAAAATGCAGGTTTGAAACAGAAAAAAATAAGTGATTATACTTTGCTTGATTTAACATTAAAATTAAGGTAAGATTATATGTTAAAAATATATAAATCTGCAAGTGTTTCTCACAGAAAGCATAATAAATAATTTTTTACAATGAGAGTTTATTTATAAAGAGAAAGCGGTTTAGCAAAACAATTATTTTAAAATACAGCATTTTTTACGAACTTTGAGTTTTAATAATTATTTAACCGGACCTGTCAAAATCGTAAAAATGAGCGTCAACTGTATTTTTGAGGATATCTATTTACGTTATGCAGTATTGCAAGTCGAAATTTACTTTGGAAATGGAAATACGGAAAGATGCACGCCTCTTTAAATAGCAAAGAAATAAAGTGATTTAGAAATATATTTATGGTTACATATTTACACACATACACTGTTATTCTGCATGGTTGGTTGCATGTATATAGTAAATACAAAAACAAAGAGAATTAAAATCCTGGAACTATAGAGTGGTCAAAGTTTAAAATAATAGAGAAAATAATGCAGGATGTTAGTAAATTCACTAAATATTAAAATATAATAATAACTGAAAACATATGTTTTTTTTCAGTTATATAAAAAAAATATTTAGTTAGGTAGGTTATATTCTAGTGAATGCATCTCTGTTACCAAATTGCTTTTTTTCATATTTATTCACATTTGTCAGTTAAAATTTTTCACGAAAATTTTTATCGGAATTAAAAACAAAATTCTATTAAGGGTTAAATCGAATTAGAGGAAATTGCTTTGGGGAGATAGCAGATAAGTTACTGGATGATGAACACAGTAAAAACAAAATTTAACGCAATCGTCAGTAATGTTTACAGTGAAGATTCAGCTTTTACAAATGAAATAAGCAAACATCAGCCATTGCAATTACTAAAATAAGACATGTTGAAAAAGAGCGAGAAACTCCAGGAAACTTATTTCACTATCCCAAGGGTTTTGAAAAAGCAATGAAATATGCATTTTTAAATAGATTCCATCGTTTAAGTTTCTTAAATATATATTTTAGTTATGAAAAACGTAGACAAATTTCATAACGCATGTGACTTCGTAAATATAAATAAGGTTTGAATACTTTCCATTTCTGATGTTATTTTCCTCCTTAGGGATATGAAAAAAAAAGTAGAAATGTTTACTCGAACCAAGAATATAAAATTAAATTAGGCTCGTTGAAAACTCCATAGTTTTATTTAAGACAATTTCTAAATACTTTTTTCTCTCTTGGTAGAAAATATTTTTCTAGAAGATTTTGGTAAAAATTTTATTTCAAATATAATTGTTATGCTTATATTCTTTAAATAAAAATTTAACACAAACCAAATTCATTAAATCTGATAAGATACAAATAACGGATTTTGGCTAAAAATTGCATTTATTTGAAAAACGATTGCAAAATGGAAATTTTCTTCATGATGGTTTATTACATACTTTAAACGCAAATGGTCTATCCTTTATAGCTTCAAAAAATTATTTGTTTTTATAATATTACTTCATTCAGTGATGTATACTTTTCCAAATGTTTTCGAATAAAAGACGCAACCATTGCTTTTTAGTAAAACCGCATTGTCATCAAATACAATAACAAAAACGTATAACAATAACAAGGTAGGAAAATATGGCTCTTCAATGAAGCATCTGTGGATCTCCTTGAAAATTGAAAAGTTGAATTTTTTATATTATTATTATACATCAACATGTTTTTGAAATATTTATTTTCACTACCCATATTTTATGAATTGTGTTTAGCTATTTTTTTCTTAACAAGTTCTTAGACAGTTTATTGTTTTCTATAAGAATCATGCAAGAAAAGATAATATTTTTTTATAAATTTTTTAATGTTTAAAAGAGTAGCCAATTTTCTTCCCACAACAAAATATTTTCATCTTATAGATTTGACATTAACCAAAGAAAGGTAGTTTTGTCTCAAGTTATTTTGCAAATCTTTTGAAAAAAGAAAAAAAAATGTAGCATTAGATTACTGATATCTTTTTATGCAAATTTCTCAAAATGAATATTTATATTCTTACAATAATCATCAACATTCAAGGGTATAGCTAAAATTTTCCCAAGTCAAGATAGAAATTTATTTTTCTAGAGTTTATTAATTCAAAAATTAAAACGTTTTGTTTAGTAGAAAGCTGGTACTTTTCCGAATGGATTTTGCATTGTATATTTGCAGGATTATGTTCGACAGATTTTGTGGTTTATTTCATTATGATGTGTACTTACGGTTCACTGTCTATAAAAGCCTAGGTAATAAAAATAATGAATTAAAATGTCATTATAAGCCAATGTATAGTAAAAATAAAAATGACACAAAAGACTATATATTATTTTTAAAATCATCAGAAGATTCCATGCAGAATTATGTGATGATCCAATGGCGACGTGAGTTTGTTTTCAATATATCATGGGCAACTTTCATCCATTAATCAAATTATCACCGAACATGCTTTCTATACTTCTAAATAACCAACATTATCATTCATTTAAATTACTGTGAATGATTTCAAGTACTATGAGATAAACAAGTTTAATGTGGGAATCCATAATATGATTTTTATTAATTCTTAGTCGGGATTTAATATTTCTTTATCTTGAAAACTCATCAGCTTATCAATATAGATACATCTCTTCAATATCTTATATATATATCTTCAATCAGCAGAAATAATTTGCCAAAAACATATCGCCTTAACTTTTCCAATAATCCAGATTTAAAAATATTTTTCTAAATTAATTTTATACATAAATTTTATTTATGCGGTAGATTTTCATGTAATGTAGTAGAAACTATTATATTAGTACAAATGATTATTTTGGTCAATGATAGTCAATAAAATTGGTTTATTAATAGCCTAGAAGGATTCATTTGAAAAAAAATTATCATCTAATCAAAATTATCAAAAATTATTGCTGCTTAAAAATTATAGAACTTTTTTTTCTTTTCTAATTTTTAGAATACCATTCATTTTAAGCTTATTTAGGGATGGATAAGTTTTTATTCTAATCATTCTTAATTCTATTTTTCTTATTAAATGGCCAATGAAGTTTTCTTAGACTTGAATTGTGATGAACTTATAATCTTAATTCCACATATTGAGGAAATATTTCCCATAAATTTTAGTTATATTAGCACATTTATGTACATTTTTATTGAAATAAGCAATTTCTTTTAGTTTTACATTTAGTATTACGTCTCGGCATTTACATGCAACAAATTTTGAGTCATGTTCTTTTCACTCCTGTTTGAATCCAACTCAATATTTCTCAAGAATTTTCTTCGACAACAACCTTTTTACTCTTGTCAATAAAAAAGAGGTCTTGCCAGACTAGCTCCTGCAATTTGCAAATCACAAATAAAATCCGTAACTGTGATATCAGGATTTTCGCTGACGGCAACAAAATGAATGATCTTACAAGTAGCGACATCTACTTCGAAACTCTAAGAAAATTAATTTTCTCTGTGTCAATGTAACCCAGCTTCGTTTTCAGAAGTAGATACTTGCAATCGATGTTGGTCTAGAGACTATTCTGAAAGAAAATAAATATAGGCACCTTTAGATTCTTGCTGGTAGCCGCAGCTCGATGCACCATCTTTATAATTGGATCCTCGTTGAAGACAAAACAAATAACTCCATTTTAATTAAGTTAAAGTTCATTTCTCGTTAAATAATATTTACTTACAATGGATTCCATCCCACGTAGAACTTTTTGGTAACAAAATGGCAAGCAATCTTACTAAGGTGAGTTTTAGTCATCTAATCCCTTCTTCTTCAAAGCTTACTTATATTGCACTTCTTTCCTAGAAAAATTTTCCAATTAAGAAGGATTCGCTGGTACCCATACTCACTTCGGGTATAGGTAGAAAACTAGGTCTATCTCTAACACTCTCACGTGATACAAAAACCTCTTGCTACCGGCCACTTGAAATGCCTTACATTTTCTATGTGTGAGAAATCCTACCATTTTTGTCCAAAATGACAACAACATCAGGCCTCTGCTAAATCATCTTGAAATGTTTGAGTGTCCTCCGGAAGAAAAACTTATTATTTCTTTCTTTTCGTCTTTGATTTTTAAATGTCAGTGGATTCAGGGATATGATTTGGTTTCGTCAGAATGAGTATAAACAACAGCATTAATTATACACTTTTAAATGTGGTATACTTTTTGGTATGATAAAACTATAAATATATTACTACTAAATAAACTTTATTAATTTATTCACACGTTATGACATAATGTATGCAAAACTAGTATATAGAAGTTTTCTTTTTATCTCTTTTGAGTCCAATTCTATTAATATAAAAAATCCTGGAATGTAACTGACTCATTTGTACTTTTACACCTTTTAAATCTCTTCTCCGTTAATGAAGATTGATATATTTTATCATATTGTTGTGAATTAATAAAATGCATTATTACTTTATGCTTTTCTCAGTTGCAACAATTGACATTTGCAGAGCAACATTTAAAAAATATTACATATAAATTCTTTTAAGATCAATAGTTAATTCATTTCAAATACTCATAACTACATACCTTCTTAATTTAAGCTAAATGTGCAAATAGGAACTTATTTATTATTAAATTATAAGGATTATTTATTTTTTCTTATTGATGTTTCCACCAGTATTTACAAATCATAATTTTAAATGTATTCCATTAACAATGATGCATATTTTTGATTTATTAATGGTAGTTTCTTTCGCTGAAATTTTTCTAAAATATTAAAATTTTTATGGGTTTTTCAAGTTAAAATTGCGAGTATTCAGAAAGTAATTTAATAAAAGTAACTTCACGGTATTTTTAGTGAGGAATATTTTCACATATTCATCTTTTTTCGATCATGGATGTCTGGCCTTTAACGAAAATCTTTTCATACTTATGGTGATGATAGTTTTTACTTGGAAGAAAGTTACTGCAAATACAGCTGAACTGTAATAAATGCCCAAAAAATGTTCGCAAAAAAGGGCTATAACTACATATTTTGAATTTTTTCTTAAATGTTTGCATAAATCACTTTCGAAAGAAGTTGCTTCTCATATTCTTTCAAAATTCGTAAATCTTACGAGTAAACACATTTTTTATTATGAGCGGAAAAGACTATGATGCCCTAATGCAATTTTGATGATCTACCCTAAAATATATCAAAATATAGTACTGGGCACGAAATATTTTATAAAATCCAAAAACTATTAATTGCAGACTATGATTTTTCTCACTAATATAAATAAAATTTCATGACCATAAGATAAGGATCCAATTAACTCTTCTACTAATTCAAGTAAGATTTGATTATAGATGGAAAAGATTTTTGTGAATAATTTATGCTTTAATATTAATTTATAACGTAAATTATCTTTTAAAAATTATTTGCGACTCTATTTAATAAATTAATCATCAATATTTCAAATTCATTTATTTTATAATGTGATTTTATTGAAACATTTTATTCCAATAACCATTAGAAAAATAAATAGAAAATAAAAATAAATTTCTTTTTGAACGAATTACAAATAAAATGTATAAAATAATTTTATTTTTCATTTTCTGCAAAAATAATTTTGAAATCAATTCAAAGTTATTTCCAAAGCAATGCAAACATCCTCGTACAAAATGGGATCTGAAGCCATGACTGTTAACCCAAAAATTGAATGCTGATCTTTCACTTGTAACTCAGCACCATTCTCGCAAAAGATTGCCTAATAAAAACATAAATGTAACAACTGTTAATTAAATTTGCAATATCATGGTTATCTTGTTCTCTCTACTTCTGAAATAACACATTAAACAAACAAAATCGACTATCTTTTACAGAAAAAAGAAATTGGTTTAAGTTACTGCTTAACAAATAGAAATACAAAGCCAAACTTGAAGATGAAGAACTTGAAATATATATATATATATAGATTCCGTAACATTATTTCCACGTTGATATTGGAAATCGAATCCACGAGTTATTAATTAGATCACAGAACCATAAATTTGAGAGGGAAGAAAAATTTCAACTAAGAGAGATGATAACCAAAATATTTGTTCAGTTGTACTTCGGAACATTGATAATATTAGTTCTCCAATAATTTCCATTTTAGGTAGATTTTTTTCTTCCTTTGATTTTGGAAATGTTAATAAATCCTTGCAAATATAGTCGTGAAGCAATTTATTGCCAAGTGCAGACTTGAAGTAATGTCGTTTATCAATATCTTTGAAATTCTGCATCAGCTTGCATCGAAAGATTTCTGTCGTGTTCCAAATGACGTGTAGTAGACTTTAATTACCTTCTGCCACTCAGTCTTGAGAAGGCAAGAGACTATTTTTCATCTACATCTGCAATTATTAAAACATAATACAGCCATCAAACAGATTCGTTACACCCAAAATGATTAGTTTATCAATGGGAGTTCATTTGTCACTTATTGTGATTGAGAAAAGGAAACTTCTAATTTATAGAATATTTCTTAACGTATATTAACCGCAGAAAATATAAACAAATATGCTTTATATATACACATAGAGTTTAATGATAATTAATTAAATATAAATGAAAATTTATAATATGTCATTATAACAAATTACAATGGATTGATTGAAAATATGGTATGAAAACTTTGCTGAACATATTCCTTATTTATTTAAAATATTTATAATATACTAATATATAACTATATTTTGTAGATAATGTTTAATGAATTCTATTTAAAAAAATTGTTTTTGCTGATGTTGGAGGCTTTAAATTCTTTTTTGAAACAAATTTGCAAAAAATAACTCTACTTAAGTTATTCCTTCCTTATATTTTATAGATAATATTTTCATACAGCCTCTTATAGTATTTTCTTTCAATTTGAATATATTTAACCGTATCAATTACCCTGTGTATCTAAAGTAGAATATTTCCTAAGTTTTTACGCAATTCTTAAACCGATTATGTACGTTAAGGTTAGGAAAGTTTTTATATTCAGCACCGACAAGAATAAAATAGATGATTATTTAAAGTTAACCCTTTGATTTTTAGAAAGACTCTCACTGCATCCAAAGGGCAAAGCCAAATTTTTTCGGAGTAATAAATAGATCCCAAATTTCATCACTGCACTGGTGAAAAATATTGCTTAGCTTAAACATTTTGCATGTGCATATCAGTCGAAATAAGTGATGGGATTTTTTTAAATTTCCTCCTTGTAGCATGTAAGTATGATACATTATCCATAACAAGCTTCTCCAATAGGCAGAAAATGTTGAAATGCATTATTGCGAGTTTTACCAGTCAGATCAATAATTATCCCATTTCACACATTCAGGTAGAAACGTCTAGAATAAAAGTATGCATACATATGGCATATACGGAAATTTTGTCAAAATAAAGGGCACAAAAGGTAGTTAGGTGGTGGACACAAAAATACTTTACAGTCTTAGGTCATTCATTCTCTATTATTCGATGTCATAAGCCATACTATCACAAAATAGAATGGTAGCATAAATAAGTTAATTAAATTTTCTTCAGTGCTTTTGATTAAGAGCTCCAAAGGGCACATGTTCGATTTTTGAAAAAAAAAATCATATTGCCGCTTATACTTAAGTATATATTACCTTTTATTTTATTTTTTGAAATATGGTTAATAGAAAATATGAAAAATACCAAATACCAGAAAGATTCAGAATAAGGTTTATGTTTTCGAAATGGAGATACTTGAAGACATAAAAATCTTCTTCAACCTTACAGCAATAAATTCATCATCCGATTTCTTAAGCAATTCTATTCGTCCGAATTTTTTTTTAAGTAATTTTTATTCAAATGGTGGAAACTAAACAGAAAAATATCCGTTTGAAAAAAGTCTTAACTTTGAAATTCGTTTTTCTTTTAGGAAATCAAATTTCAAATGAAAACGAGAAAGATAACTGTCTGCCTTGATTTAAAAAGGAATCCAGCTCAGATAGGAACCGAAAACTTTGAATCAGTAGGTAGAAATATTGATGTAATAAATAAGCATCAAATAAATTTTTTGTGGAATTTTACTTCTCTATCGTATTTATTTCCTTTTTTTTTTTTGTAAGTTTTAACCCTGTTTCAATATTCAAAAATTCTTAGTATTTCAAAACATACAAGTTCTTTTGTATCATTAGTTAACATAATAAGCTAAATTAATTTTACAGACGAATGTTTTTCATTCCTAATGAACAGAAATTGATAAAATTAATTATTCACACTTCCTTTAAAATTGTTAAAGTCAATATATCTGTATATTGAATCCATTCTCCACTTTTGTGTTTCTAAAATTGTGCACAGTTTTAACCAAAATAAAAATTTTGTAGACTCTATTTGTCCTTAAGTTTTTTAATTTAAATGAAAATTTTATAAGATTGGAAAAAGAATTTATAACTACACGATTACTAAAAATTAACATAAAACAAAAAAGTAAATATATTTATTTACTTAAAATTCAACTAAATTATGACAAGAATTCATATAAATAACTTTAAAAACGTATTTAAGGATATGTTTTTAAAAATATGATTGCATATATAAAGAAGAAACATAAAAAACCAAATTAAGAATTTATTTTATCAAGTAAAAGATATAATTATTTTGTATATAATATATATTTTTCATACAGATTGTTTCCGTTTATCTATATCAAAACAATGAAAACAATTTAGTGACTTGTATTGAAAAAAGCCTGCCTACAAAATTTTATATATATTAAAACTCTCTAATAATATTTTAATTTATTAAGCGTTTACTTTGCTTCATTTTTGTTTAACTATTGACACTAATTTATTTATTTATAAATTTATGAAAGTAAAAAAATAAATAAATAAAGATTTAGATAAATGAAATTTTAGTGAATTTATTAAAATTAACTTTTTACTGTTAAAGAAAAGCATTTAATAAGTTGTTAAAGATTCCAAGAATGAAAACATCGTTTTACAACCGGAAATATAATTTACACATTTACATTGTTCAAAAATTGCGCATGCGCAGTTCTAGAACATTGTAAATGCTCACTAAGAATAATGAGAATGAAATCCTTTTAAAAGATTTTAAGGACAAACTTTTAAATTACGCAATACATTAATAAATAAATGCATGTTTTCTTACCTTATTTTGCACCCAAGCGGATTAACAGCATCAACCAAGTAACTGCACCATCTGTAAATCAGTGACTCATAAATACTAAACATTTCTAAATAAAAATAAATCTGAAAATATAAAATCAGATAATATAATCTAATTAGCTATTCATAAAAGATTAGACAGTTAAAATAATGTGAAAAATACCTGAACAGCATACTTCGCTAGCCAATCACATTAAAGAAGAGCAGACATGTTTTTGTACATCTTCTACTTCTTGAAGCTTTAAATTTTTTTCTATAGCATGCTGGGATATTTTATGGCGCATGAACTTTCCCCATGAAAAATTTGAGCCTATATCTCAGGCAGTTTGTCACCGTAATCTTGGGGGACATTATGAAAAAATAGGGGCTTTACTGTATTTTCTGAGATAAAATTTAATTATGCTTGTAAAAATATGGCATACAAGAATGACTCTTTTAACTCTTAGAATTTCTTATCATTGAGAACAGAAAAATTATCGCATTTTTATTTTATGTTTCCTTTCTCGCAATTTTTCTCAATAAGATGTCTTTTTAAGTAAATAATGTTCTTCCTAGTACTGAAGTTTTTTAAATAAATTTATAACACATAACTAAAAAATATGGTATTGTTAAAAAAACACCAAAATGGAAAAATAGATAAATTTTTGAAAAAAAAAATTCACTTTCCAAATAATATGTGTTATTATTCTATTTCTTAAGAGAGATGAAAGAAATGCTTACAAATAAAGATTGATTCTTATAAATTTCAAATGTTGCTTTGACATTTAATATATCAAAGCGTAAAATATTTTTTATTGAATATGATTATTTAAATGAAATATTGTGATTATAAGTAAGTAGAGTAGTCTGTTAATAATGCTGCATGAAATCAATAGTAATGTAGATATTCAGTTTATTTGAGAAAGTATATACTTTAGATGAATACTCTGTCGGGAATAGAAGACATAAAATTAATAAAAATACTATTTGCTTTAAAAGTTTAGTGAAAATAATTAGTGACCTCTATAGTTACAAAGGTTATCAGTTTATAAATTAAGAGATAAATAATAACCTTTATGATATATTTAAATATAATAATTTGAAATAGAGGTAGAAATAGATGTTAAAATATTGCATATATTAATATTTTATTTTTGTTTAGAAACATGAAGACCGTTTTAAAATTTTAAAACTTACATTTTGAATTAATATGGTACTTTTGCAAGAATTTTGAATAAAAAGGTTTCATTTAAAGATAATACAAATTAGACTTTTACAAGTTTTGAAATTTTTTCATAAAAATCATTTACTTAAATAAAATAAAATTGAAAATAAATAAAGAAAAAAAGACGATATGAAGTTATTGAAATATAATCTCTATATTTAAATGAACTTCATTAACAAAAACTTCTCCTTCTTATAATCTATTGTAAATCAAAATTTTCATTGACGGTAGAAATAAAATATTAAAAAGTATTTGGGTTCACGCGTTCATATATTAAATTATGGTAACAAAAGTGTTTGTTAAAAAAGAAATTTATCATAAAATAGAACATTTATTAATTAGAGTGTAAATAATTCTAATAACAAACCGAAGCTAGATATAAATATAAAGACATCATTATTTTGTAAATATTTTTAACTGGGGAAAGCAAAGTACTTCATGAACCATTTGCAATCAAAAACGTGTAAAATGTTAATCACGGTTTGAAGTAGCAAAATCTTTTAAATAGAACCAAAAACCTTAGGAGACGATTCTATATTTAGGTGATGTAGAAAATGACTGACCGTAAAATATTTTATTTACAGATTTACAGTCAAGGTTTTTAAATATTTTACTATCAGAGTAAACTAATTGGAACTCGCCTCAAAAAATCAAGAAATTGTTAAGGAAATAAATTTATACTGTGGTCCAGTTTACTTCCTTTTTTATAAAATTTAAATCTGAAAGAAAAGCAATAAATCGTTTCATACCATGTTTGAGTAACATTCATTAAAACACGATTTGTCAGCGAAGAATAAGTGAAACAGAATTATTTAAAAAATTTCAAACATTATATTTATTAGTGGACTGAAAGGTAATATATTATTTTGTATTCTATTTGTTAATCCTCCATTTTATCAGCTTCAAAAGTTTAGAATTCTGAATTCAAAGAATTCATAATTTGATTTCTAACATTAGAAACGCATTTTCTGTATCTGAAAATGGAATTCAGAAAACAGATTTCACACAAATCGAAAGAATTCCTCTATGGAGAATACTAAACGCTATAAGTGGAAAACGGTGTGATGTATTAAAACATGGTTACCTTTAGTACATAACACAAATTCGAATTGCGACAATGTAGAAGACAATTTTTAACTCAAAATGGTATTTATTTGATTAAAAAAAAACATTTTTTTAATCTGTTGCAAGTAAAACACAAATTCACAAGTAGGATTTCTTATTTAGAAATATATTGCATATATACATTTATTTGATATACTAAAAGCATAAGAAATGAAAAGTTGAATAAAAAATGAAATTTTTGAGTTACAAGGTTTAAATATATTGTATTTGTGAATTCTGGAATGAATAATCAAAAAACAATAATTTTGAAATTAAATTTCATAATCTAGAAATTTCTTTTAGGATTCAAACAATTGTATGACATCTTTAAGAAGTACAGCGAAAAAAATTTCCTTTTCATATCAATATTATAAACAATGTTCTATAAGTGTAAATGTGTCATTTATATACTATAATCTTATACTCCTTCAATAATCTATGTTGTCTCTATTTTTAAATAATTTATTTGAATTTTTAGAAATGCATTATTATATTTGTTGTAATTTTTTCTTACTTTTATGATGCAACTCTAATATAATTCTGATTATCCTTTTTTGTAAGTATCAAAACATGAGTTAAAGAAAAAGTTTCTAGCAGCCTAAAAATTGCTCATAATGGCTGAGCCTAATTATAGATTTTTTCTTCGAATAAAAGCGCGTAGTTTGATGATCATGAACTAGAAAGTCCTTTTAAGTACTCATTGTACTTTAAGTACATGAAAACAAGGCTTCGGAAGTTCATTTTTCAGGAATTTATTGATCACTTCTTCTTAATTATGTGCCGTTTTTTCCCCTTTTTCTTTCATATAAAAATTCAAAAGTCAATATAAATCATCTATTTATAGAACCAATTTAGCTTCTTTACTTTTGTGAATCATTAACAGTTTACAATGAGATTTTGATGATTTACTATCGTAATTTCATTATTTTTTTAACTGTGTAAATATACCTATGTAGGAAATTTTTATTTAAATTTAATGCTAAACCAAAAATACTTAATGCTAAATAAAAAATATTTTCATAATTCAAAAACTTAATTCTAAAAATTTAACAGTTCATTTAAAATTATTTTTGAATTTTAGGTTTTGAAAATTCACAAAATTTTAAATTTTGAAAATTTAAAAATGTATGTTGTTATTGAAAAGTATTTTAAATTTATTATTATATTAAAGCTCATTTTTTGAAAACCAGAACATCAATGTCATCATTTATTAAATCATCATAAATCCCCTTACATTACATTAGCAAGAGGAAACTGATCAATATGACTTTGCATATGAGGACATCTAAAAAAAAAACTGCAGTTAGAAAAAGAATTGTCATTCTCTCAGTTTTCAGTTTTATGAAGAGTATTGTATAGAAAGAAGATTTTCTTTTTATAATATTTTCTATTTAATATGGAGTTAATATGAAGATTTATCAACATTTATTTCTTAAAACTTTCTTAATGCCACACGAATCATTTACCATTTGATAGCCAAAACAATTTCAAAGATATCTTTACAAACTAACGGGGAAGCATTGAATATTCAACTAAGGCTTGCTATTGTTGAAATACATTTAAAATACATAATATTTTTATTGAATGTAATAGTAATTTTTTATATTTAATGTATTAAATGTAATAGTAATCATATTTATATTGAATGTCAAGTAATTTCTATTCTTGAAAGATAATTCTTGATACATTCCAGTCAGAGAAATGAAAGAGTTTATAAAATATTGCTTTTGCTTAGCTAACATTAGATGACGAATGATGTGAACTTATTAATTGTTAGATCTATAAAAAAAGTAACAGAAAGTGATAACTGTTTGAGTGATATTATCTAAAGACTTTGAAAGAGAGAGGCCTGGATAAGATTATGAATTGTCTTGTAAGAAGCTTTTTTTATAATTTTAGATTCAAAACTTTATATTTATCGAAGTTTGCATAATAATATTCTATGTCAAAATGTCAATTTTATTTTGGATGCTTTGAACAGCAATACCAGAATCTTGATAGGAATCTTTTTGAAACAATGCAATCATCATTTTTGTGTAATGGGATCTAATAGTGCAGGTTATGTAGTATAGATGAAAAATGATGTCGATTTAAG
This sequence comes from Latrodectus geometricus, assembly GCA_026290005.1. Classification (NCBI taxonomy): domain Eukaryota; kingdom Metazoa; phylum Arthropoda; class Arachnida; order Araneae; family Theridiidae; genus Latrodectus; species Latrodectus geometricus. The sequence goes on along the minus strand of JAPDSC010110700.1, from coordinate 11,843 downwards.
AAGGTATCGGAAGCAATATTCAACTCAGAACTCATTCCACGTTCTGTTGATAAGTTATTTCTTATATCTTGATTTAGAAATACCTTTCTTCAATAGAGTTTGATGAGGAAAAAATGTTATTCAGATGTTTAATATCAATAAACATTCGTTAACCAATATGCAATACTAGAGTGACATCTAGCAAAAAAGTATTTGTTTATTACGAATACCTTAACTGATGAATTCAAGGGTTTATATTAATTACTTGACGATAACAAGGTTTTTAGTAAATCTGTGCTATTCTAGAGGAAATAGTTCAAGAATAAGCTACATTCCATGGAAATAAATTCTCCCTAGAAATATTTATCTTGATTGTAGAATCAATTAATTTATTGGTCTGTAATTATTCTGTATCACAGCATTTCCCCGTGTTCCAAAAAAATGACCTTTGTAAGAATTTTTTGTATACATGTGTGATCATGGAATTAAATATATTATCAAGTGAAACAAGAGAATATTTGCAAATTCATTTTTAAATATTATTTATAAATTTATCTATCTATATGTCTTAATTTCAGAGATGGATCAGCAGCTTATGAAAATTTAAGTGACTATGGATGCCACAAAATTTCTTCAAAAGTGGATTTTACACAAAATCTTTTTAAATAAATAGTCAGAGAGTGTTCTAAAATAGGCTTGTTGGCATAATCATTAAAAAATAGGGAACTAAATTCTTAAAAAATAGTTTTTTATTTCTGATTAAATACTCAGAATGGCAACACTGTCAATAAGCAATCATTACATTCGTTGTTGTTTTTTAATAGTTTTAAATAATCAATCTAAATACACAATAATTTATTAATCAAGATTTTTGATGAATAGTTAAAAATAAATAAAATGATTGTTTAAGCAAAATAATCTTTTATTTCTGGTATTTAAAAGAAAATAAATTTTTTTAAGAATTAAGTTCACTACTTGTCAATGATGATGCAAACAAAAACAGTCTTAAATTTATTATTAACTATTTATTATATAATAAAAGATCTTGGGGGGGGGGAGTCTACTTCTGAAGATATCAGGGATACTTTTAATTATTTAAATTATTCAACACGTATAAAACATTGGATTATAAAGAATAAAAAAACTTTAAGCTTCAGAAAAAAATATTAAATGCAAAACGTAAAGAAACCAGTAAACGATTTTTATGAATAGTTTTAGTATACTGAATTTCTTCCTAATAGCATTTGAAAACTTCCAATTAACAAAGAAAAGAATAAATTTTTCTATTGCATGTATAGTAGCTACTTTATTTTAATGGGAATACTCTTTTAAACAATAATTATTTTTTATTTTCAAAAATTTTTAATTTTCATTGCACAATACTTTATTTTCACACTTCATTCTCTCTTTTTTGCTTCATTTTAAATTGAAACTGCATTTTCAATAAGGCTAAAAAGTGAATTTCCACATAAAGGAGAAAAGTCTATTTTCTCAATCTTCTATAGAAAGATGGATTAATTATATACATATAAAAACCCATTATTAATTAATTTCCTTTAATGGTCTAAAATATAGTTCTCTAAAGAACAACACAAAATCGAGTGCATTCTAACATATGTTTATATTTAATATTGTTAATGATCATTTTATTTTGTGAAAAGTTCGATCCAATAAGTAACGCCTTGAAAGATTTGGTTCTATACGTAATGATGATTCTATAGTAATGACTTTAACTATAAAAAATAATACTAGAAGAAAGATATTATGTAATTAAGTATTAACTGCCAAGAGGAAAAGGACGTCTTTTCCAAAACTCAATTAAGACTTTAATCTATAGTCTCCAATTTATATATAACTTAGCTTTAAGTTAAATTACTTCAGTATATAAAAATAACATAAAACATAATCAAGATTCATTAAAATGTGCTGCAAATATTATCTGTCTTTATAAAACTTATTAACTGAAAGAATGTTATTACAGTATTCACATTCAAAAAATTTTAATGAGATAATAAGAGTTATCTATGACTATTTAACTAAACTTCAAAGAAAACGTTTTATTTATTTTTTCATCAGAACGATATGCATTCTAGTTAAGACGCCTTTTCACAAATTTCATTTTGATTACAAATATTCGTTTAAAATTTAATGATATACATGAATGGTATTGAAACAGTTTTACAAATGATTAAAAAACCATGATGTGAATAGTTTTTTTAAATACTGTTTTAAAAGTACTGAAAATATGTATGAAAAAAAATAATTTTTTTGAGATAAAGTTAATATTTCGATAAAACTAACTATTTCATAAATAAATATACAAAACTGGACGATGATAGTGAAACGTTTAAAAGAATTATAAAAATATTTGATACTTTTATTATTCAAAAAATTTTTATATATATATTTTCTTACTGTTTAATACTATTATCCAAAATTATATTTAATATTTCACATATTTATATTTAATAACAACTATTTGAATTCTGATATTAATTATTTTAATAAGATAAAATAATTCTTGGAAATATGTGAAATTAAAGCTCTTAACCCTTCTTTGCATAGTGGTGGAAATTTCCATCATAACCTATAATGCCCAAAAATTATATAAAAGAACAAGTTAACTTTAAGTTGATCGTGTTTGGATACCTTTTTAATGTCCATTGCATAAAAAGAAACATAGCTGTCAAAAATAAACAAGTGTCATTGTCAGTGAAACGAGCTTAAAGTTGTCTCATTCCGCTGTTTGTTGTAGTTGCAATAAACGTATGATTTCGTTTATAATTTTGTTTTTTTTATATTAGAGTTTCTATTGCTAAAAAATTGAAAATGAGTGGAAGAAATGTTTGTAACACGTGTTTCTGCTATTTTCCTCTTTTATTTCTATTTAGTACTAAGCTAATGATCTAACTTTGGATGATGATGGAAATTTTTAGCATATTGTTTTTTGCTAAATTTATACTATAAATATATACTAAGATTTTTTTAACCATTTTTCCTTTAATTTTGAACATGAATTATATCAACTTGATTTATTTCACCAATAAAGAAAAAATCATGCAAAGAAGGGTTAATGTATAACATGTGGAATTAAATTCATTTAGTAGATTTAATAATCTTATTGAGTCATTCCTTCAATCAAATAACTTAACTTATAACATATAGTAAGGTAACTTATAACATATAGTATAAAGGTAACTTATATATAAAATTCAATTTTTTAATATATATATATATATATATATATATATATATTAAAAAATTGAATTTTATATATAAGTTTAATTTCTGAACTATTTTAAAGTCTTAAGGCTTTTAGCTTTTTTAAATTTTACATAAAAATATTGTATTAAATGCTCTTTAACGAAGAAAGTAATTTGAGATGTATTTAAGTAATCCCACACTTGACATACTTTCATAGGAAAATTGTTGGAATATTTGTTAATATCAATATATTCACCACATTATTCAACTTATTCATGGCTTAAGGCACCAATTACTCAATTTCATCTTTTCCTATTTCTATATTCAACATCTAAAATCTTTTTCTCAAACCATTTAATATTATTGTTTTAATCGCATTGATTAATTTCTTATTGTGTGCTCAATTATTTTTAAGAAAAAAGATTTAATTCATTATATAAGTTCAATTTTTCAGTTCATATTCCCCCTTTCACTGCAAAGTGTTCGAGGCGAAATTTATATACTTAGTAACTGCGAAAATCATTCTTTTAAAATTTGTTCAGGAATCTGACAAGATTTGCTTTGCATATTCATTTAAATTGGCTAGTAAAAATGATGGGAAGATAATTTCTGAGAATTTGTAGATATAAATAGAGATTTTCTGAAGGTATTCAACGTATGTTTAGTATAGTTTATTTATTTCAGATACTCAGACAACTGCCTATGACTTCATGTGATCACGTCGTTTGGCACAAAAATTGGAAGTGATGGCCTCTTATAGAGTGCGTTATTCAATATGTAACATTAAAAAAGACGGGCATTTATAATTTAGAAACGAATAGCAAGCAAATTAATGTTTCTAATAAGCAACTAATACAATTTTTACCTTTTAGTACTACAAAAGAAAGAAGTGATAGCCCCTTTTATATGATTATATAATGAGGCACCCTTTAGGCTTCCCATCATGTCTTCGAAAGTGAGTTTGGTAATTTAGAAACAGGAATCAAGTAGAAAACCTCCAGACTTGGCTACTCCCTCCCCCTAATAGTATCACTTCACTTGGAAGACGATGCAACTACGATCTATTTTATGGGTCTCAGCTGCCATTATCCCTTCCTTTATATAGTGTGCTTATATAATGTATGCATTCTTTAATAATTTTTATTTAAGTAATGATATATAGCCACGGATTGCTGGAAGAAAACTCGTCAAAATGTTGGCAGTGATCTCAATTAATTTGTCATCATATGCAAAAGTTTATCTCCAATATGTAATAACAATAAAATTAAATGTCAAATCTAATACTCCAAAAATAACTCTATTTTAGTGGATTTTTTTCAATAAAATAAAATTCATCCCACACGTTATATATATATATATATATATATATATATATATATATATATATATATATATTAGATAATGTTAATAATGTGGTAGTAATAGAATGAAAGAATATGATGCAGAGAGATAGAATGCATTCAAAAGAACTTCTCTACTTATTAAAATTAAGCGAAGAAAAATGCACGATAGTGTAACTTTGTATCACCAATTTCATTGCAGTTTTGAGATGTTTGCTAGCTATTGCCATTAAAGTATATGGTCGTAAAAGAGAAGGCTGCAAGGGTTAATGAGATCCTTGATATAAAAAGAGACGCTATATTAGTACTAGCTCACACAAAATAAAAAAGTAATTAGTTACGATTCTCCAAGAAAGAAAAAAGGAATTGTGATCGGAAGTTTCGATACCGCCTAATGACACTGCACTATTTCCAGTTGATAAACTCTCAATCAAGTCGAAATCTCTACTCAGTGCCTCACCAAACCGTAAAGAAAACATTCGCGATTACGGGGAAGATTTTCATCTGCTAGCATTCGGGACCCCGCCCCCAACTTTTCTGATTGGCCTCTCCGAGAACTAAGTTGCATCAAAAGGAAAATTAGAAAAGGGAAGTACCTCTTCGAGGAGACACCATCGATGATCTTTCATGTCCACCCCCACCCCTCATCTAGGATCGTTTTCTTCTTATCTCTTCCGATTCGAAGGGGTGGGCATCTTCTTTTTCCAGATCTGTTGGTCTACCATTACGTGATTCAATGGCGCGTATGTTTGGCGCGCCCCAAAGAAAAGGATGGGGCATTTCATGGATCATCGGCGATGAACGTGGGTGCCCCGTCTCGAAGATGCTTTTGTTTCTCTTTCGTTCTTCTTTGTCTTGGTGGGGGGTAGAGGACAAATGGTGGAACGTTTTCCTGCCGACCCGCTTTTGCCCGAATTACTTCTGACAAAAGCAATCTTTCTGGAACAGTAGTCAACGCATTAGTTGTCAATTGCTTATTTGCTTCGATACTGTGTATTTCCTTAGGATTTCCTCTTTTCAAATAAAAGGTTTAAAAATCAGCTTATGGAAATTACTTTTATGTCTGTTCCTGTTTGGAGAAATATCATTTAACAGTTTATGTTTTGGTAAACTTCAAAAAAAGTGACTTATCATCCCTTCAAATGAATGATTCTGTTCGTGAAGTTTTTTCCTGTTTAAAAGCTTAGAGTGAAATCATCAATGTGAGATTTTTGTAATTCAAAATTTTATGCGATTCATTGTAGTTGAGACATAAAAAAACCAGATTTATTTGTGAATGAAAGCTTAGAAATGAAATGTTACTACTATTTAGCAATATAAATTAAGACATATGTATCGAATCTGAATTGAAAATTTTCCAGGTTTTCTTCATAGAGACAACAAAAAGAATTCAACTAGCAGAAGAAGACAGAAAGTACGATGAAGTTCAGAAACCTTATTATACTTTAATATTGTCGCTATATTATTATGACTATATTTTGAGAATATTTCTTACTTCAAATTTTTGTAATTAATTTTAATAATATAGTTAATAGACTTGTATTTTAAAATGTATACTTAAATATTCTAAATTTTGACTTGTTCATGATTGTATATCAAAAACTTTTATACTTAGTCCTGAGTAAACTTCTCAAAAAATATCCATGAAATTTCCGCAATTTTAATTTTACTAAAATTTAAGAAGCTTTTTCATAATTCTAGAAGCAAACATTCGATAGAAATTCTATTGTTATTGCAAGATATGACCAGAAATAAATAGATAGCATTTTAAATTAGTTCTAGACTATATGAATTATATAAGAAACTTTTTCAAACAACAAGTATACTCTTCTTTGATGACCTGTGAACTTTACACATTATCAAAGAACATAATAAGCAATTGATGGTTAAGAAAGAGTCCCATTAGAATATATCAAGAGAGCATCCAACAAAATGTGTCGTTATTCAGTAAAATGTAAGATATCGCTTCCTTGGTGTAACAATTTTAATGTCTTTGAAGTTGTTTATATTGCAGTTACCACTATCTTTGACCATTTGACGTGAATCATTGGATTGGTTCATTTACATATTAGAATATCTTCTTATCTTTTTGTCGTGTTAATTCACTCGTCGCTTCCTTGGTATAGCAATTTCAAAGGCATTGTAGTTGGTCACACTATAGCCGTCATTACCGTTACCAATTTCGCGTGAATATGTTTAAAAGGGGAAACTTGAATAAATTGAAAATAATATTTGTATGTCACCTCATCTTTTCCTTCGTATCCATTTTCCATCTGTAACACGTAGTCAACGTGGTGTAGCATTTAATTATATTTATAAAACTTAATATTACCTTTTTACCACATAATCACAGCGACTGAATTTAATGTCATATTAAGGAGCAATATTTGATGAATAGATGTTCCAATTAACAAATAGTCTGTGGTTCAAAAATATAATGAATACGAAATTTCTATTTCTGATTATATTAATTTCAAGTGTATAATGAATTTAAAAAAATAATTATAAGATAACTCATTAAACTTGTGATTTACTCTATTAAGGTCTCTACAATTTATAGTCTGGTATTACGTGGAGGTTCTGTGTGTTAAAGTGACTGAGATAAACATTCATTTTTTTTCCAAAGTGCAAAAATTCGTTTGCAGTGGTGTCAAGAAAAAAGCCTCTGAACATCTCAGAATTTATGCCGTGGTAATCTGGCTGGTTAGGGTGTCATTTCCATTATCGGAAGATAGTGTGTTCGAATTCTGGATTAACCGAAGATTCGTCGTGTTCATTAAAGGCGGTGGGGCATGTTAAATAGGTTGTGATCGCAATTTCCTCCAAGTGAAATTTACTAGAATTGAGTGGCAGATCAATATTGGTGGTTATTTCTGTTTGTCATTTCTTTGCAGTTTCTAGATTACGAAATCTTCTACTCCGTTGCTTCCCTCTAACTGGTACAGCCTGATTCAGGATGGTATAGGGAAACATTTTAGTGGAAAAACAAGATGATTCGGTGAAAGGCTGCAGTAGTCTGATTTGTTAGGTTATCTTTCTCATTATCGGAAGGTAGTGATATCTAATCCCGACTTATCCGAAGATCCATCGTGTTTACTAAAGGTGGCCACAATGTCCTTCACGTGAAATGAAACCTATATAGATGGCGGGACAATTATTAGGGGTCTTTGCTTAGTCTAAGACTCCCACCTGGAGGCTTTCGTATAATTAGTAGAGCTTAAATCAGATCTAAATACAGAAAAGTGTATGGTGGACGAACAAACTTTTTTGATGATCAGTATCTTCAGCATTTAATAAAAGACTTGTACCAATAACAGAATTAACGATATCATTTTAAAGTACCGGTAGAAATTATTCATAATAAAATTACAGTACCTTTAGCAATATCTATAGTCACGATAAAATAATTTCATTAAATAAATAAGAGTATTTCTCATAAATATTCATTTATAAATTTTATCAATACTTTTTGAATTCTACTGCATAATTATTTCGATAGCTGCCTTCTTGATATTTTTCAATCCACCTTCCAAGTTAAATTTCGGTTAGAAAAAGCTTTTAGAATAATGCAAATCTGGATTTACTTTACCTTTTTTTTCTATTATGTAAATAATTCTAACGGAATTTTTTGTGGATGAAAAATTCTGGGATTCGTCTCATCTTCACTAAGAATAACTGCACTGAATAATATAACGTAGTTATTCAAAATGAGAGTGCCGATTATATTCAGAAACTTCTTAACGTAAATGTATTATATCACTTCAACATATAATAAATAATATGTATGTTGACTCCAAAGAGAGCCACCTTATGTAGGGAATTGCGGGAGATGAAATCAAAGTGATTATTAGAAAATCACCGGCATACATATTGCATCTTTTCAATGAAATATTGGTTCCATAAAACATAAGTGCAATACCGAATTAGTTTCTTCGACAATATTTGTATCTTAATTTTACCATTATCTAATTTGGAAAAACTGGCAACAGCACACCTAAGACAATGCTCTCTTTTCATAGCTGAAAACTGATAGAACGATGATTTACAGATTTGTAGTTTTCTTTTGTCATTTTTGTAATAATTTAAAATTTTCAACTGTATTTTTAACGAAGTTAGTATAAATATGATAACTGACTTTAGCTGTAGAATTTCTGGAACCCATGTAGTAATTACAAAATCATCTAATAGGCAACTGATTTTCAGAAACAAAATCCTTTACCTTTTATGAGCTTCATATCTCATTACTATATCATAGTTTTAGATTGTTTTCAAGTAAAAGAATGAAAAGATACCAAAGTAAAGAAAGTTAGAGAAAAGAAAATTATTTCTAACTATTTTTTATGTTATGGACATAATGAAAATCACATATTAACTATTAGCAGTATATCTGAATTTAATAAATTGATTTACTTTGTACCAATTTCATGAATAATATTTCAAAAAATGTCTTTTTTAGGTATAATAAATTATTTACAAATAGGTTCCTTAATTTTTTCCATTTCAATAATGCAATCATATATATATATACTTTTCATATAATGTATTTTTAATTAATACTATAATCGTTAAGAACAAAATTTAAAGTAACTTTATTAAATAACTGTACTGTAATATTTTAAATAACTACCAAATTATTTATGACAATACATACAAAAATAGTTATTATCATATCAGTCTAGAAATGTAAGATAAAATCCAGCAACTTCTCAATATTTTGGCAATTCGTGATTTAACGATTCATAATGTTATTCTATTAAACTCTCACCATAAATTCTCTGAAGGGGTAATTTTCTCTGAGCGCATTTTCATGTGAGTTCGGAAATGATTTTGTTCCATTGACAGAGATGTTCCAAGTTCTTTGGAAATTGCGATGATGACATGAGGTTATTGATGAGTAAAATTGAAAACGAACAGAAATGTCCTAAGCGTGGGTGGAAGGAGCAAAGTCTCTCTCTCGCCGCTGTTTGCACTCAACAGTGCTAATGGTTGTTCTCCTGGCGATGTGTGTCCTTGCTCAACTTTTGTTCCATCTGCAAAGGGAGTTGAATCTTTTCAAGCGTAACTAAACTTGATCTTTTGTTATAGTTGAGGGTGAGTTTGAAACTGCTATTAGAATTGCAAATTACATTTGCGATAAGAATCTATTCCAAAAAATGCTTCACTTTTATGGTAATGAGATAATTATCGTACGATTATATAAATGTTTTTTATACACTAGTAATTTTTGCAATAATTTCAAGTTTACCATGTAATTTTTACCATAAAATTATTTTTTTAGTTAAAAATTTGACATAATGTCATTTAAACAGTAATATGAGGCCTAATTCTTAAGGGTCTTTTAATGATCTTATTTTATAGTTCCTTAAAAATATATTATAAACTGCTATTTCTTTTAATGGAATAATGACAGATAAAATTTCGTTTCCTAGCATAATAAATTTAATTTATCATAAAATATATGTCATGTCATAATATATAATTAAATCAGCGTGATTACATTTCACATTCTCTTTTAATCTCATATAGATTTGATGATTATTAATCCTAAAAGCCCTCAACTTGTCAAATTTTTTGTGTAGGTTCTGCAGAAGCTGATGCCTCTTTTAAGATGCACATTGTACTGATTGATCACATTAGTTTTTCGTTAGTTAATATTATGTAGTGACATCGGATCTCCTGAGGTTTGCTGCGTATGCCTTATGTTTGCTTCGACGGATTCTCACTTTTGTTACAATAGATAGCTCATGCACCATTACCCATTTTTCTGTTCAACGACCAATGGTAAGCTATCCAATGTTTATTTTTATTTATGCCAGATTCACTAGGGCCATGAAATGAAACTGTGAATGATCGCAAACATTTAGTCTACCTTATTCTTTTATTAGAAAAATGAAACCTTCGGTAAAGTTATCCTGATGACGTCACCTGAATTCCATTTAATTACATCACACAATAAAAAAAGCACAACATTGTTAAAAAAAAGTTATATAGTGCGCTACAATTCTTACCGAAGTGCTGAATAAAAACCATCTGTATGTTTTTATCACTTTATATTCCTTTGTTATTCTCTGATTTCAAAATTAAGCTAGTTTCGCAATGTTTTTTGAAAAATAACTAATTAAATGATGCACCTGTTTTTTATTTGAATACAGTTTCTTTCTTGATTAGACATTTCGATCTTGATTAGAGATTTTGTTTGATGCTAAATATATTATTTAAATAAATCATTAATTTTGACTCTTCCAAGTAAACCTAAGAACATAAATTTTAGAATGTCTTAAGAAATTGGAATTATTTTTATACTAATCAAAACATTTTCACTTTTTCGTCTCAGTAGTGTAAGTATATCTGCGTTTGTAATTACAGAATCATATTTCACTTTTCTGCCTTACTCCACATTTTGTTATAATTTTCCATCTTCATCCATACTTTTTGTGTTTAAATTATTTTTATTTTTACTGGCTAATGCTCATTTTGTCTCAATATATTTAATTTATAATTCAATATGCGACTAATTTTTAATATTACAATTTATTTTAAAATCATGCTCAATTTCTAAATTAAATAATTAATATTATTTTATTTTAAATTTTCAATACTTATTTTATATTTTCCCTTGAATATTTTTATCATGTTATTACATTATAATAAGTTATTATATTATTCTATAGATATTTTCTCTTAAGTTATTCAAAATTTAGAAAAGAATATAGTAATTGCTGCTTAAGACAAGTACTTTTATATTTATATTAATAAAAGTTGATTTTTATGACAATAAGGTCGGATGAGTGTAATTTGTGAGGCTCGCCGCCAAAGTGGCAGAAAGTTTTTACTCAAACATTTTAAATTACCAAATTGGTGAAAAAGTGTTTTGAATCTTGCAGTGGTGAATATTGTGAAATGGACAATATTAAAAATCTTTTCATGGAGACGAGAAATGTAAACAATTTCGGTAATTCATATAATTAATAGATTCATTAATGTTCATCTAGTATTCCTTGAAAAACTTTACAAAGATTTTATAATTACGGAAAATATATGAAACTAATTTCTACCGAAAAGAAATCAAAAGTTAAAGGTGGAAATTCTTAATCGAGAGGGTGTAGACCAGGGTTGGAAATTAAGGAGACTGCGATCGTCCGGTGGGCTGCCCAGACATTTTTGGGCGATCACCAATGCTAGTTTATATGTCCCTCATATTTAAAAATATATTTGGTTAACCCCCGCTCGTCATTGAACACCATCATGAAACAAATAAAAGATTGGAAAGTAGTTCATAATCCAGAAAACTCTGCACCGCCTTGGTATCACCTATTATTT
>JAPDSC010110699.1:24672-57045 GCA_026290005.1 Latrodectus geometricus | reverse complement strand
GTCCTGACAATAATCAAAGACTTGTGTGGAGGCACCCACGGCAGCATGCAGATCCCGCTTTCACTGTTGCATCACTATGCACTAGAAGTTATAGTCTAGTGTGTATTTCCCTTGGTTGTCAGACCACCATAGTTGTCATTAGAGGCACACTTACAGCACAGCAGTATGTCCACTACATTCTGAGACCTGTTTTGTTACCATTCTTTTTACAATAATCTAGCTTTATCTTCCGGCAACATAATGCCAGACCACATATGCCACGTATTGCTATGAACTGTTTTACACCGTGTCAAATACTTCCTTGGCTAGTCAGATCTTGAGCATTTCTGGTATATGATGGTAAGGTAACTGCATCTATCAGGAAATATTGATGACTTAATCCAACAATTGGAGCAAATTTGGCAAGAACAATCGCAAAAGACATTTTCTGATTGTTCATTAATGAAATAGGATAAATTATTACAATATAGAATGAAGTAGTAATTATATATTGTAATAATTTATCCTATTTTATTATTTTTTAATAACTTTATTATAAGAAAATACAAAACACCATTTCTGTCAATCAAATTACAATGTAATTACAATGTAATGTTCAAATTAATGTTTAAATAAATTCAATAGTTAGCAATTTGATAACATATTAAACATTTTTGAAAATATAAGCTTTTATGGATGATTAAATATACAGCTTGAATAAAGACAATTTTTGAAAAATAGTAGAAAAATTACCAGGATCAAGCTTCGCATCAGGAGTAATACGAAAACGAGTTAGCTTCCTTTTAGGCATAACACCAGCTTCTGCGAAAAGCCCATTGTAAGCAGCTGTAAACTACAAAAAGAGAGACAACTTATTTTTCCTTATAATCTAATTATATAGGAGAATAACAGAAATTAAGAACATATATTTAAAATTAAGGAAATTTTTAAGCATATTTATACCACAAAACTGAAATAAATGTTGATTGTCCTATATTGATTTTTCTTTCTTTTTTTTATTTTGAAAATAAAGATGAATAGATAAAATAATTATTTGTGTAAATTTGATTTAAAATAAAAGAACGAAGTTTCAATAACAGAGCTTTGCTACCCAAATGAGAATTTAATACAGTTTTAAATCAATCAATTTTAAAATAACCATTTTGAACTAATTTAACTAAATTGATGCTCAAAGATAATTTCATTTTTTTAAATCTCAATTCAAAATAGTAGACATTTAAAAATCCTTAATTCTTTTTATTATCATAAATATAAAACATCTGAAGGTCAAAAGTTTATAGTTAACTCAAAAACATTTTTAATCAGAAGTCAAAATACCTTTCTTGAGAAAAAGTAAAAAAAAAAAAAAAAATGAAAGGAATACTTCTATAAGAAAATAATATAAAAAGGTAAAACTAGTAACTGCTTACCAAACAATAAGAAATTTTGGTTTATTTATATAAAATTTAATTTATAAAAAAAACTAATTTTTCTTGTATTTTGTAACGAACAAAAATGTAAATTTAAAAAAATCTTTACAAAATAACATTTGAATTGAGACATTTGTTTTGGAAAATATCAATATAATACAACAATAATGGCATCAGAATAATAAATAAATTTAGAAAATATTATTTGAACTGTTAATTTTATTTCAAAATAACAACAATTTTTCTTAATCTGAAAAATCAAATAAAATAGTCACAAAAAATTATTTTTCATTGACTATTTTATTCTATTATTTAAGAAATAACAATGAATTGCTGTTTCACTGAGGTGGCAGCTGTATTCTGTCTGAGTTTTATGTGAGTTAACCCCTTCGCGACGGGCAGCGCAAACGTGCGCTTATCGCAAAGGCCGGCAGTGTCTGATGCGAGCATCTGCCCAGGACCGGGAGCTTTTTTTGCTATCAAGCCTAAATCCATGAAATTTCCGAAGTATCAACGCCATATTCTTTATGATCAAAATATACCATAGTATCACTATCAGAAACTGTTTTGGAATCAATATCTGAAATATTTTGCATCATTTCTGCTATTTCATGCTCTGTTAAACATTTTCAACGTTTCGACATTGAAACGGTAAAAACAGAAAGAATTCACATCTAACAAGATCTAATTATTTTCTAAAACTGAACTGCAAACCGAAATACCCAACGCTTTAGCGAAAATAAAACTTCTCAACTTACAATAAACTACCACGTGCAAATTTAAAGAGATGTCATAAAGCACGCCATTCGGAAACATTTATTTCCCCTTTTGTTTATATAATCAAAAACACATGTATGTGAGTCATGCTTCTCTCATTTCGAGTAGAAGGTCTAATGTACATGTATCTGAAACCATATGGACATACAATGCCATCTTGTGTCAGAAATTATAGTTTTTAAAATGTTCCAGGACACTGGCACAAATACGTGACAGTCGGGGATGAATGAGAAAACACTCTGGCACATCTATGTGTTGGCATGGAAGCGAGTGTGTTTGTTGCTGGCACGTACACGTGACAGTCGGCGCGAAGGGGTTAAAGCTGCAGACTGAAAACAAGTATAATTCTTAAACATAGATTAAATCAAAATTGAGTTAAAATTTTTATATTTAGAAATACTTTTTTTGGTATCCTTTGAAACTTGTACACTCATACCTCAGTCTTCTCTTCCCTTTATAAATATAAAGAAGTACTCCTTTAAAGTTTCTAATTAAATACTTAAATGTCCACCTAATATAATTCGCCAAATCCTTTGTAAGCCATACTCCAAATTAAGAAAAATCTTAAATTCAAAAATCCATTAAACGATTCTGGACAAAATCATTTTTAACATTTGTTTGGAACAGTTATGTAAAATACCATTATTATATTCCAGCCCTTCAAAGTTTTTCTCCTAGTACAATTATTTACATCTAATTTGGAATTTAATATGGAATAATAAATTTTTCACAAAAATATGTATAAAGCAATAAGATTCACACTGTAGAAATATAATAAATAATTCCATGGCAATAAAAAAATAAGTGAAAAACTTGAATGCTAAATTAATATATCAGATACAATTTTTATGATGTCATGTTTATTATATCAAATTATTAAAAAGAATTGAAAACTACAATGATGACTAATTACATTGCAGGCCACCAAAAATTTCAACCACAATAAAGACCAAATAAAGATACCACACTTTCTTATGTTATTTATACTACCACAAAATTTATATGACAAATAATATCTTATGCGAAGATTAAATGATTGAAATTAGAGTTTCTTGTGAAGTGTGGATGATGACAAAATTAAAAATTAGTGTAGCCATCATTACTAGCTATAACCATTGCCATATGCTTTGGCATTGAATCAAAGAGGTTTTGGCTGTATCCTTTGGGTACAGCAGTTCATATATATTTCAAAAATTGATCTGGCATAGTAATGGATGGTATGCTCTAGGTCAGTTGTTGAGCAAGCAAGGAACAAGTTTAGAACAAAGACAGAGTTGTTCGATTTAGTTGTCAATGTTTGTCATTCAACACACTATTGGCAACACAAATGCCTTTGGTTTTAAGACAATAGTGGACAAAATAATCGACATCTTATGAACATACTGAATCTGTTATGGTGTAACTGAACAATCCATCACTACCATGTTCAATAAAACTGCTGCAAAATATTGTCCCTTCAACATTTTCTCTTCTATCCAGTGTTTACAGAACTACATCATTCACTTAGTTTCATCAACATGATCATCTTTTTCTCTGAACACTATAGATTACTATAGAACACTACTATAGAACACTATAGATTACTATAGAACACTACAGATTATTACTATAGAACACTATAGATTACTATTCTTTCTCAGTGGAACTCAGAAATTTGCTTGAAAGACACTCAATGTTTTCCTTGGGGCATTAATAAGCAGCTTACACAAAAAATAATATTGCAATACATTGAATCGGCAATTGTTCTCCCTCATTATACGCTGTTTGCAGATAGCACTACTGTTGTACATGAGCTGTAAGCTAATGATTAGCATATTTCCTGGTCACAAATACATAATGTAAATTTTACATGAGTTGCATGCTTCTTTCTGGATGTTGCATTTTTCATAGCCAATAGTGTGTTTAATCAATGATTAAATGAAATAGATAAGGTTTGCGCATTTATAATAATTTATTAAGACAATCAGAAAATGTTTATAAAACTGTAGGCTATTTTTTGAAATATATGCATTAATTGTTGAAAACCATTTTAAATTGCCTAACTCAATTATTTTGTTAGTGACAAAGTGCCTTTTTTCTAAAAATACCTCATTTCCTTAACTATGAGCATGGTAATTTATTTTTGAAAAAGTTGCAAAGGTGAATATTTATCAATAATTAGAACTTCTGATCCCTCAAGTTCTGGAAGATGCCTCAAAGTGTGCTCATAGCTGACAAGGGGTTATAACAAGGCAAAATAGGTGAAGTATGTTGGGAAAGTAACTCTTGACAGGAAAACCCAAAGAAAGAAAAACATTCCACTATGCTCAGTTAAGGACAGAAGGAAAAGGCAGACATGCTTCATCCTTGGACTGTCTTATTTTTCTAACTCTATTTAACTTTACTGGAGCCTAATTTTTGATTGCATTGGACTTTCTAAAAGGGACTTAATATTCAATCTCCTTATTATTAGATTTTTTGGCCGTCAATAACTTTTTGAAACTCATTTGATATATGTCAGATAATTAGAGGATAGGCAACAATAACTGCTGTTTTTGAACAAAAATTTGAGAATGTACATTTTTTATATTTTATTTATAACATGTTGGAATTTTAATGTTTACTACCAATATTATTTAAGTATAACTGATCATGTGATATAAAGTAAAATATATTTAATAATGATTGGTATATTAAAGCCACAACATCATAAAAAAAGATAGAAATAAAATATTGAAAACAAATACATAATTCATAAGAGAAATACATAACAAACATTCATATAACAATGAAGATAAATGAATAAAAATAATTTTTTTTAAATTGGAATAAATGTTTAAATATATTCCCTTGAAACTGAAGTTATCAAGATTTAAACTATATCAGTGATATTTATTTAAAATGTCTTATAATCTATTTATTAAAATACATTTTTATACAATTACTTTATGATATTATAAAATATTTATAATTTTTTGTGTTATATTCTATATTACATACCAATTGGGGATCAGCACTTTCTGCTCCAACAACTAAGCTACCATAAGTTTTAGATGGGTCCTTGAGCTTATTATAATACTTAGACTGTGAAAAAATTTCTGGAGGATTGTATCTAATGACATGATTATCTATTACCTATAAAATTGATATAAATATTGGTTATTTATATAATTATCTAAAAAACTTAAGGCAAAATAAGTGGCAAAAATAAAAATTGATCAATATATAATACCTTTATAGTAATACTTAATTAGAATACAACTAGACATTTTCATTCTACAATATAAAAAACAGCAATATGAAAATGGAAGATAAAGCAATTTCTGAAAATTCAACCATAAGTTAGCAATATATTTTAATATCAATCATACATGTTACACTTTTGCACTTGAAAGAGAAAAATGGTGAAGAAAATGATATTGAATCATATAAATTACATAAATAGATAAGCAATAAATAATTTCTTGCTTACATTAAATGTTTTAAGTTAATAATCTTAATTCTGAATACCAGTGTAAGTAAATGTAAACATAAAAATGAAATAGTTCCAAAAAAGCCAGTTAATTCATGAAAATTTAAGTCTCATACTTATCTCATAAGACAAAAATAATTTAAAAAAAAAAAAAAAAAAAAAAGGATCTACAGGAATTTAATTTAGACATATCTGAATGAGAGCAACATAAAAGTAAAAATATCATTTTACTTTAAGTAAAATCTTTGTTTCTTTTAATATGAGAAATGGTCACTTTATTCAACTATGCAGTGTCAGAGTGAGTTTTTATGCTATAATGAGCCTACTAATCTTAGATTGTGGCAGTAATTTTCATTTCTTGAAAAGTGTAGATTTCAAGACCTGGAACACCCTTAAGGGAATTAATGACATACCATGGATAATCCAAAAATATCACAAATGCTCTATTGGACTGAGGTCAAAATATCTCACTGGTCAATTCATATAGTGAGTATTTTTTTCCAGATAATCAGCAAGTTTAGCTATGCATGGTTATGAATTTTTATCCATAAAAACACACAAATCAGTCTATTACAGTTTTTTCTTTCTTTTTTAAGCCATACAAAGGATTTGAGAACACTCACTCTACATTCAGCTGACATTGTTAAAGCAAAGAAATATGGATCCATGAATGCATGTTCAACACATTACAATTCAATACAGCTTTAAATGCCACAATAACACTCAACTTATTTGATGTTAGTAGGATGATAGCGTCCTAGATTCTATCCAAAAAAGAAAAACTCATTTTGCTTTGTTTGATGAATTTTGATTTATTATTAAATCAAATATTTTTTAATCTTAATAAGTCCAAGATAAGTGCTCATGGACTTTTTGGTGAAACAAAGTGAGAGGAATACATAATACTGATTTCAGGGCATGAAGGTCCTTCTCAATTAAGTGTTTGTATGTGGTTTGTCAAAATACCAAATTTTCAGACTCAGCAACAATGTTTAGAAATAGTTGTCCAGGAATCTAGGATTGTCATTTTATTATACATACAATAAAATAACAATATTATAAAGATGTCATTCTTGGCTAATCTTGTTCAATCCTCTTAGGGATTGTATCCAATGTCTGAAATTCTTGCCATAATTTAAAGACTGCCATATGTGACATTTGTAGCTTAGAAGGATATTCCATTTTTAACTATACAGGTTTTAGATGCTAATGATTCTTTATCACAATTCACCATTTAAATGATTTCATGAAGTTACTTTTACTGCGATTAGTGCAAAGTGCAAGTAATGTTATTTTCTTTAAAAAATAAAAATTCCACACGCAAATTTGACAGATTTTGGAAACTTTCATTTATTGACTTCAAATTTCCCCCTATTTTGAACAACCCTCTTAACCCCTAAATAGACACTAGAAGACATGAATTTACAGTCTTTTGTGTTACACAATATAATATCAGTTTTTGAATAGTGGTAGATATTTTAATTTATAGAAAAAAATATATTTGCAACTTTAATTTAGATACCAACATACACTATAATAGCAAAATTGAACAGCACAGGTACTAAATTCTAGTTATTTCCCATAGCTAGAATATTTTCTTGCCTAAATGGTATTTCTACTCTTTTGCTTACTTAAAAATAGTTAATAGAAATAATTAAACCATGTATTTAGAAAATTTTATGAATATTTTTTTTTAAATCCAAGATAAAGAAATGATTTCAAAGTTTTTTAATTTAATTGAAATACAAAAGTTATTTTTATAGATTATGCTAACCTAATTTTATTTATATTTCATAATTTAAATAGTGGCACCAGAGCAGATCAATAGTATGTATTGCTCAAATGTTTAAAATTAGGTATACTGTCACAAGCAATCAGGATAAAATAAACAAGCAACATAATGACTCAAAAAACATTGAAGATTTCTTATGTTAATTGAATTTAATAAGAAACAATTTATTTGAGAAATTAATTTATTTATAAGAAAGTATTATTAATTTATTCATAAGATTATTGGTGAAGGAAATCCTTTAAAAAAGTAGATCACTTTAAGACTTAATATAAGCATATATGAAACTTTGTTAATAAGATATTTCAATTCAAATCAAGTATATATGAATTTTGTGCTACAAAAATTTATGTGGAGGTGTTTTTAAAAGAAGTTTATTCTACTAAACACTGTTCCCCCACAAAAATGCTGGTGTATGTAAGAAATGTAATAATTATTTCCTATAATTCAAACAATGACAAGAATAAATCTTTGATTTACAAAACACAATTTTTTTATGATTAAAAATATATCAAGTCTTTCATCCAAAGAGGACAACATTTTTACTGCTTATGTAAATAAGAAGGTAAAATTCAAATTATCATAAAATATAAAAGCAAGTTTTCCATTTTTTAATCATTTCCAACTGCCATTATGATATTTAGAAAGAATATATTATTTATATTATAAAAAAGGGAATTTAATAAAATTACCTGTAATAAAGTTGTCATGACCCTTACTCCAGATTTAGTCCACATAGGATATACTCCAATTTTTCTTGCAATTACACCTGTTCTTATTGAACTAAAAGAATAAAATATATATAAAATATTTTTGGAGATTTCTTATATTTTTTCATACACTGCAAAATAACACATAAAATAAAATCATTTGATACATACTCAGGAGTCCATTTTGGTCTTTCACAAGCATTATTTTCTTTAAGAGGACTCTCTCCAAGCTTTAAAAATTTTACTTTCATAACATCTTGCAAAAACATTTGATTCTCCAAAGTGATTTTGTCATCTGTAAATGCTCTCTTTCTTGGAACCCAATAATTATCAAATACTTGTTCTTTATAATTTTTTCTTAATCCATGTTTATCTCTAACAAGAATAGCAGAGGTATTTGGCCTGAAATAATTCAAATGAAAAAAACATTTCACTCAATTTTAGTAGGCAACAAGATAAAAGCTATGTCACTAACAAATAAAGATAATATACATAGAAACAGTCCACTGGATAATAATATTTAAGTTGAATTTGTAGTAAAAACATGATACATAAAGGTTAATGGTCAGTCACTCCCCAGCCACTTTTTACCTATGAGGATTAATTTTGAGGATTTCTTGTTCAAAACAAATACTGAACCTTTACTAGAGTCCATATATGAAATAAGAAACAAATCTAAAAATTTAAAGTATTTAGAAGAAAAATAATTTAATGCTATTTTAAAAGAGAACATTCTTAACATTTGGCATTTTTAATGTAAGTTAAATCATAAAAAATCAAAAATTTATCATTGATAACTTTCTATTCTGATAAATATTGAAAACTTATTTTAAATTTTATGAAAGAATATTTATCACAATTATAGCTAATTCATAAGAATCCACAAATTCTTCAAGTTGGGATGATCAGTTTAAACCAAAATTAAGAACCTTCTATCAAAGGTGTAGAACAATTTCAAATACAAGGATCATCACTTACTATTTATACACTAAAATGACATTAAAAATTAAATTAGAAAAATATACATTCTTTTGTATAATTTCCAATGTGGTTTCTCTTAATGCACCATAATATTTTGTTATTACCCTAACTAAATATTGTAAACAATTATTTTAAATTTCAAAAATGGAATACTACAATGGAAAAATATGAAATATATTTCTTTTGTAAAATTCAAAGTCATTTAAAAGGAAGGGCACAAATTTGATTTCAACTGTTACAACTTCCTTCCCCAAATAAATACTTCAAAAGTGAAACTGATAGCAATTATTCCATAATCCTATAAATAAGATTTTATAATTTTTAAAATTTTAGATGAATGAAAAAAAGATTATTAAAAAAATATGAACAAAAATGAATACATATTATTAAAAATTTATAATTTATTTTTATGTTGATGACAGTATTTATAAAACTAATATAATGTATTTATATATTAGGTTGAGGAAAAAAATCCATTTTTTTCAGCTGATGACTGTTGTGTTCAATATCTCATTAAACATTGATCATGCATATTCAGACTTATGCCCATTCAAAAGATCACATTTCACACTAAAATACTTTGCTTTTTATTTGGTGCATGCAGTTATAGGATACAGGGTGTTAAAAATGGAAGTCAACACAGAGAAAAATGCAGTATATTCACAGTTTCTTTTTGATAAAGGTGAAAATACAATTCAGGCAGTAGGAAATTAGGTATGGTGTAATTGGTCCAGATAATATAATAGCCAAATGTAATTTTGGCAAGATTGATGCTATTCAGGTACATTTGATGTTAAAGATGCATCTCACACAAGCATCTTAAAAATCATCATAAAAAAATATAATAAAATCACAAAAATGTCCAATGTTCACAAGCATGTTAGCAGTCTAGAAGTTAAAGATTAACCACAAAACAGTTTGAAATCATTTGCATGAAGCTAATTAAAAAGAAGTAAAGCCTTGAAGTTCATGTTAAAATAATGAATTATTTTTCCTTAACCTAATATATCATTCATAAAAATTATAATACTAAGATTGTGTTTTTACAATCAATACCAGTTTCAAATGTTTAAAATCAGAGAGACAGGAAAAATTGACACTTAAATTGTTATTTGTTAAGAGATAAAAATTTTATTGTTTATCGATATACATCTACATAAAAAATTTAGTTTTTTAATAGTTCATAATGTGAAGAAATTTTGACAAGTATTGTTCCAAACCAAACTAAGGATAGCCCATAATTTTGATTTCACACTACATATCAATTCATTTCACAGCAGATTTTGGCTCAGATTTTAAGTGAAAAAGAAACAATAAGTGTTTTAGGACCAATGTGAGACTACATTTAAAGACATTACATGAGACTACATTACAGTCAAAGATTGTGAATTATTATTAAAAAGACCCGGATTCATCCTAATCCATTGTTGTATAGAAACGAAAACATTTTTTTGGGTTAATTTGCGCTTTAGGTCCCCTACTTCGCCAACTTGCGAATTTGATGCGCTTTTTCGCACATGCTCATTAATTACTCTTTTGTTTTAGCCTTTTCATTGGTCGCTAATTAAGTTTCACTTTGAAATAGAGGTAGAATTTTCGCCATGGCATGTGTGATTTTGAAAACTCGCCAAGTAGGGGACCTAAAGCGCATTTTCACCTTTTTTGTATGTATCAGTTGGAGTGAGTTTATCATAAATTTTCAAATTCTTTGACTTTTCAAATAGCATTTAAATACTGATAGTTACTTTTGGAACTACTTTGATATACCCCCCCAAATCGGAAATTTGGCGACTTTTTTTCCCTCACCAACCATAATACCTGTTTTGGCGCCTTTTTTTACTCGCCAAGGTGGATTCTTGCTAATTACAAATAATTAATACATAAAAAACTTAAAAAAAACCTCAGAAAATGGTACAAAATACAAGAAAATACTAAATTTGGCAACAGCAAAAACCTAAAAGCTGAAAAAACCTAAATTGGTAACACCAAAATATGGAACAGCAACCCTAAAAAGCCTGTAGGGAGTGCCAGATTTGGCGCGTAATTTTTGGGGGGGTATATCAAAGTTGTTCCTTACTTTTTCCCTAATTTATAAATATAAACAATTAAGTTGATTTAGTTTCAATTTTTTATGAGCAAGTAAAATAGCGCAAGAAGGATTATACAACATTTACCATGCAATTTATGTACAGGAAAATACAGAGAAAAAAGCAATCTTTTTAAAGAATACATACAATCTTTTTAGTAAATTTTCACTATTTTGTAGGAAAATATGAGAAGCATTTGGGCAGCAATATAAGAAACGTGACAATAAAAACATGGTCGGAGATTAAAATAATAAGGAATCACTATTATGAATATACCAAAGTTCACATTCATGCATTGCTATAACAAAACTACACTAATCAAACCCACATTTATAGCGAACAACAATAACAAACAATTTTAGAAAGGCACGGTTGTAGTGAAGTTTTATAGTATGATAATTATTTTTCTCTTTAAGATTTATTTCATCATTATTAAACCATTATAAATAATTAATATGATATTAGTATCAATATTTTAAATTTGAAGAATGTAAATGCATGCTAGAGTAGCTTGAACAAATATCACTCAATGTTGTTTCAATATTTTAAAGATTGTACATAATCTCTGTGTGGCTTTTGAGAAACCCGAACCAAACTACCACATACTACAAACCAAACCCTGTGGGAGTGTAAAAGGGTCGTTGACGTGAGTTTGAAGTTGAAAAGTGTTTCATTTAATTGATATTTGTTTATGATCAAAGATCATGAGTTGAGTTTTCTAAATGACACTTTGTAAGATTTTTTATCACGTGATATGATGTAGAGGACACCGGAAGTAGAAACTAAATTGACTTTTTAAATGTGAAATCATAAGCCTAGATTCCGTGGATGATTTCGTTTATGGACTGATACAGGATTTATGTAAACATGAAGTTTTCGTTTATCATCTTACGCAATACAATATGTTTATAATAAGTAATTTCATGGGATTATCACCTTTAGTGAAATTAATTGGATTCATATGAAATTGTTCAATAGTATGAGTACATTTTATTATTTTTTAAAAATAAATAAAATATGTTTACATCCCATACTTTTCTATTTTGACGACATTTAAAATAATGAAATAAATAACTTTATTAATTACTCTATTTTAAATTCAGTTGCGGATGTTAAATATAACTTTCGTTCTAATGACTAGTCTAATCTTGTTTTTATTTTATCTTATTTGGTAAATGATAACGCACATTTTTATACGAATGATTGCTTCATCCTTAATATCAGCTTGTGCAAAATTATGCGTATGTGACTGATAATTGTATTTCCAACTATTTATTTTGCTATTAGGATTTATAGTAAATTGTATTTCAGTAAGCTAAAAGTTCCTACTTATTAATTTGAAACTCGATGAAATCGTACTTGCATAACATTAAAACTGAAAGTTTTCTTTTGCTGCGAAAACTTATCTTTTGTAATAATTTGATGCTATTACATTATCTTATTACAAAATAAGATATTTCATGATTTAAGAATGGAATTCTTTTAATTACTTGTTTTAGTAAAATTATTATTAAATTAGCGTATTATGTTGTATTATCTTAGACTATCATGTTCATTTAAAATCAAGCTTTGTTTTGGTTATATTGTAGGACTATAAAATATAATTTTTTATTACATTTTATAAAATAAAAAAGTATTGAAGGTATTATTTAATACTTGTGAAGTATTTATAATTCTAAAATCTATTTATTACTTAATGTTTTTGTTGTAACTTACACATAAAACAATTTATTATTTGTGTATATATTCTAAATATTTGCATAATGTTATATTTCATTTAAGGAATTTTAATTTAGTTTATTAAAAACTCAATATTTCATGTACATTTCAGTGATTCATTTTAAGTAAACTTATTTCAGCTTAATGTCATGATTTTTTATTAAAAATATTAAAGAAGTAGGTAAGCATGAGATTGTTAGTAAATTATAATTATATAAATATTTAAACAAAGTTTAATATTCTGAAACATTTTTTAAATTGTTTTTTGTGAAACTGCTTAAATTATTGCAAAAACTTCTAGAAGTGTTTTCTCAAGATATTCTGTCATTTAGTATCATAGTTTATTTGGAAATATAAAATTTTCTTATTTATAACTTGATTTTCATAAACATTATCTTTTTAGAAATAAACCTGGATTCTGGCAATGGGCGAGGCTTTACGCCAAAGTAGTTCTTTATTTGAACTTAATGTTACAAGTTAGTATTTTTCAGCTCTTAACTAGCCTTATTTTTTAAATTTGGTATCATTTAATTGTAATATTTTTTATCTCTAGTCGTATCCGCGAAGTTGAATTCAGCAGGATTTTTAAAGCCAAACCCATATGTTGAACTCAGCGTTGATGGTGGAGTACCTGTTAAAACAGAATATAATAAAAGTACCAGTAATCCAAAATGGGACGAGCAATTTCCAATGTAAGATAATTTCTTGCACAGTTTATGGTATTTATTTCATATGTAGAAATAATAATGTTAAACTTATGGAATTTGCTTGGATAGAATAATTTTAAATCCCAAACAACTTTACAAACAACAGTCAACAAAAAATTTTTTTTATTTGAAAATGATACAATTGGATTTAACAAGTCATTATAGAATAGTTTTTCAATAATATTTTATATAACAGTTATTTGGAATCATTTGTAATTTGATTCTGAAAATTCTACTTAGGAGGTTAAATGAAGATAGAAAAATAAAAATATTTGAAGATGATGGCAGAAAATGATTTACACATGTATTTATATACATTGATGTTGATTGTAAATTTGAAACAGTATTGATGGCATGTTGTAAAAGAATAATTTATATCACTTTTGATATCTTCTATATTAGAATAAGTGATTGACTTGATTGTATGAATAATCTAAACAAATTAATTAATTAATGTTTACTAAAAAGATAAGTATGTAAACCAAAAAATGTATATATATAGTGATTTCTAATTTTAATAAAAAATTACACAATTTATTAAAACATTTGTGTTTATTAATACAAATTATAGTTAACTCATTAAATAACATTTTTGTGCAATCTACAGTATATTACTAAAATAAGTTAGTTTTCTGTTTCCATAAGCTTGAAATACTTCATGAGACTAGATTTACTTAGAAGTATACTGACAGATAAGCGTTGTGATCTTATATTTTGCATACATATATGCATGTATAAATTATGCTTTTATATATATTTATGAACTTTTGGAAAATTTTAATAAATGTAGTGCCCGCTTTTAAAATTACGTTTATAAAAAATATATTGTTACTATAAATTATCATTTACATTTTAAGTTTTCTCAAAATCAATTTGTATTGTTCAAAGAATACAATGTATTTGTCGCATTTAGTAATTTCTCTAGTATCCGATATTAATGTTCTTATGTAAGTATTTTAGTAAAAATTAACTTCATCAAAAATGAATTACTTTTAAGCAAATAACTTATATTTGATAATTAAATACGGATTTATTTTCAAAGACATTTTAATGGACATATTTTTATGCTTTGCTAGTTTGAATATAAAATGTAACCAATGTTAAAGAATTTATGTAATAATAACTTTTGATTTTATTATTTTAATGCCTAGCTTTTAGGTTTCTTTCCTACCTTTTCACCCCACTACAAGTGGTAGAATTCTTGGCACTTTATTTAATGGGTATTCAGTGGGTGTCCCATCTTGGACCCCCAAAGTTGGTGGCTCTTTGTAATTTAGAAACAGTGACGAAGTAAAAGACTTCCAGTTTTAGATTGCTAACCCCACAGATAATTATTTCACATGCTGTACATATCGACCACAACTTGTTTAACGTGCTACAAACGCCATTAGCAAGCACTACAGGTCTTTGGTTGAGTCTGGATACAAACTCACTACTTTCCAATGACAAGAACAAGCACCTTAACCAATGAGGTTGCCTTAGTCTCTGATTTCATTCTTATATGTGTGGGGATGAGAATATACAAAATTAGCTGTTTTTCAAGAATTAAACAAGCTATAACATCAATGTCTTTTTATATGCTTATGATATATATTAAAAATACTTATTCTCAAACAATTAATTAGATGTATTTATTTTGAACAGTTTAGTGACACCATATTCAAAGCTGCATTTTCGTGTTCTATCTCACAGTTCTTTAATGAAAGATAGCCTTCTAGGGGAAGGCTCAATTGATCTATATAAAGTTCTTGTGAAGCATGATGGAAAACGTGAGTTCTATTTTTATACCTTTTCTATTTCATTAATTCTCGGTTTATTTACATGTTGAAAGATGTGCTTTTGATTTTTTTCTGTAATATTTATGAATAATAAATATAACTAACATTTTCTGAACACTTCTCTGTTTATTTCATTAATATGCATAATTTATATTTCTTGTTAGAAAACTTATAATAATCTGAAAGTCCATTTGTATTTTCAAATTTGGAAGCAGAGGATTAGTTCTACAGTATCAATTAAATGCTAACTAGGTTTAAAAAAATAAAAAGATTGAAAAACTTATTACTAATAAATAATTTAAATTGAAAATATTTTTTTCATATTAATATATTACTATAATTATTTTAGTAGTAAACATTATTGTAGTTCTAGCTTCAAAAGATATTTATTATCAGTCTTTGATCTGTGACATATTTCAACAATACTACACTTTTTACATATAAAATTTTAAAAAACATTTCCATGTGAATTATTTGAATTATTGCTTTTGTAATTTGGTGATGCCATAAAAAATTTTCATTTTTATAATATTCATTCATTATCTTTTAAAAAGATTTTTTTTAATGTTTATTCATTATTGAAGCATTTACCTGAACTTTATTTGCAATATTAGTTTCTATCATTGAAGTTCTAATTAAATTTTTTACTTGTAAATTTTAATTATTCTAATATAAATTTTAATGATTTACATGTAAAATCACATCTATAAATTTTATAATTTTTAATTATTGAAATTAACTTTCTTTTTATTAAGAAAATTATATTTTAATTTATTCTGATGAAATTCTTTAAATTTCTATAATTTACTTAAATTTTCATGTAGTTATTTTTCATAGTGGATCATATCTGATATTTATTTATATAAAATACAGGCTTAATGAGATGAAACTAAAAATATTTTACTTTTATGAGCATTTGAAAAATATTTTATGAATTATTTGTGTAAATAAAGTTAGAATTCTGAAAATACTATTTGTGCTTTTTAATAATAAAAATTTTAACTTCAAAGTTATTTTCTTTCAACTAAACTTTTGCATCTATATTATATGATTTTGAATACATCTTAATTTGATTATTTATTCATTTTATTAATTCATACACATATGAATTATCATTAATAAGCAAAATATTTTATTTGTTGTTTTAAAATTGTGGTTGTAGTTGTAAATTCTTTTGAAATAAATTGCTATCTTAACAAATAGTTATTACAATCCTGATTAAGTCCAAAATTGTTTTGTGATTGAGAATCTGTATGAATTAGCAATTTGTAGAGTTATACTTTCTATTCTTTAATAGCTGGAAAGAATATCGCGAGTTTTAGATAAAACAATTACTTAATCTTTATTTTAAAATCATAAGACAGTGTTATCTTTTGTACTTGAGAATGAATCTTAGACTATATTCAGGGCTCGGAGTTGTCCTGATATTCCTGAAATTCCTGATTTTTTAAAAAACGTCCTGAAATGTCCTTATTTTTCAAAATAAATCCTGAAATTCCTTAATTTTTTATTACATTCCTTTGAAAGTTTAATTTTAATTAATAATTTTATATTTTTCAGTTGTAAATTTTTCTTTCAGTTTAATATATTTTTTCTTTCAACTGCTTTCTATGCAGAAAGAAAGAGAAAAATTTCCCCCTTTTTTGTTCTCTTTCAAACCGGAAATAGGGTTGCCATTCATTCGTCTCCGCCTCGTTTTCAGCCATTGCTCACGTATGTCTGAAGTCAAAAAAATTTAGGTTTGGGTTTACCATTAAATTCTATTTTGTGCCTCAACAGACAAAGTTTCTGGTTTTAGTAGTGCACAACTATTTACAATGATATCGAAATTGGGAGAATTATTGGCCTACGTTTATGCGCATGCGTGAAATGCTTATCGCGCAATTTTGAAAGATTTTGATGGGTGTTTTGAAGAATGTTTATTAGCAAGCTCAGAATTTTACTTTTTGAAAACAATTAATTTTCTTTTAAAAATGCCATGGAAAACGAAATTTTCCGACAAATGTTTGGAACTGCAAGATGGGAATAAATGCCTAATCAAGAAGACATGGTGCCGAAGTGTTACGATGTTCATTCTGCGGAGTGCTTCGTATGCAAAAGCAAATTCAGTGTTTCAAATATGGGTTTTAGACAAGTGCTTGCGCATGCAGATGGATCAAAACACAAAAAAGCTGTGAATTGTTACAAGAATCAAACACTATTTACTATCAAGTCATCAACTTCATCTGAATCCTCGACATCGACTGTAGTAGTGAATAACAAATCATGGCTTCCCAAAACGACATCAGAGAAAAACCATTAAAACTGAAACCATTTTAGTTTTGGTGGCAATAAAAAATAATTATTCTTTTTCATCTTTGAATGGATTTAGTTAACATTTACGGAGAAATTTTTGATGATTCCTTCATAGCAAAAAATCTCAAATTATCTGACAAAAATGTCAGGTATATGATTAATTTTGGATTAGGTCCGTATTTCAAAATTCTTTTGTTTCGGGATATCGGCACTTCATATTTTGTTTTACTTTTCTATGAAACTACTACAAAATAAATAAAGAAACAGTTGGATATTTACATCTCATATTGGTCTGATAAACATGGTAAAAATGTCATTTGTTACCTCGAATCACATTTTTTAGAACATGCTGAAGCCAATAAAATTGTAAAAATTTTATTTTTATTCAAAATAATGGTTTAAATTTAGAAAAATTAATGCAGTTGTCAATGGATGGACCAAGAGTTAATTTAGCTGTTTTAAAGCAAATAAATAGTGAACTGAGTAAGCAAAGTTTACCAGTACTAATTGATTTGGGTACATGTTGCTTACACATAATCCATGGAGCACTGCGTAAGGGTATTGATAAAAGTGATTGTAATATTGATGAATTTGCTATAGATATTCATCAAGTTTTCAAGCTATCTCCTGCAAGAAGGGAAGATTATCATTCCTTACAGTTAGAAATACTGGAAGAAACTTTAACTAGACATAGTTTCCTTCGTCATGTTGAGAGCCGTTGGTTAACTTTGGGCTCAGTTTGTGAGAGAATTGTTGAGCAATATGATGTTCTAAAGGAATATTTCATTGTTAAAGTACCTAAAGAGTCGAAATCTCCTCTTTCTGATAGACATCTTCGGATTATAAAACATTTGAAAGACCCAAGACTCTGGCATATCTGCATTTTGTTTCATTTTTTTTGTAAAACTTTTGAACCTTATTCAACTTCTAATGCAAAAAATCGAACCTTTAGTACATGTGATGTACAGTAAGTTAAATGAACTTGTTCGCAGTATTATATTTAAATTTTTAAACCCAGAAGAAATCTGAAAAAAATGGAGTAAAGTTGCTACAAATTAATGTTGATTCAGGAAAAAAATGGTTAAATTTAAACAAGATTGAAGAAGGTCATGGTGCAAAAGCAATGCTGGAAGAACTTACTGATAAAACAACATTTCAACAAAAAATTAGAAGCTGCTACATAGCAACTTCAAAGCATTTGCTTCAAAAACTTCCTACAACAAATCCTTTACTCAAAGATCTCCAGTGTTTGTCTCCTTATAATAGAAAAAAGGAAGAGTCTAGGAGTTCATGTAGCAGATTAATTCAACATATTCCTCATGTGAATAAACCTTCTTCAGATTTTTATAAGATGAATGAAGAGTGGATTCTTGACATGTGTGAAGATGTGACTTTGATTGTGAATGATCAAAATATCTGTAAATATCGGAATGCGGTTTTCAATATAAAAGATGCTGGTGGTTATATAAAATATCCTACTCTTTCTAGAGTGGTTAAAGCATGTCTGTCGTTATTGAATGTAAATTCCCAACCAGAAAGAGGGTTTTCAACTAACAATTCTGTTGTGACAAAGGAGAGAGCTTCTTTATCGGAATTAACCGTTCAAAGTTTACGGATTTGTCATGATGTTATTCGAATGCATGGCAATTCTGTTTCCTCCATTCCATATACCAAAGAAATGATGCATTATATTCAGAAATCTCATGCAGAATATGCATGATATATGGAAAAATCAAAAGATATAACACAATTAGAGAAGAAAAGAAAGGATGAGGAAGATGTAGAAGTTACTAGTGAAAAAAAGTTTAAACAATCGCACCTATTAGAAAAAAATTAATGAACTTGAGGAAAAAAAGAAAAATTTGCTTGATAATCAGTGTGTAGCTCAAAAACTTTTGGATGATGCAACTAAAAAAATAGCATGTGCTATCAGTGATGATAATATGAGTGATGTGAAAGTTGGACAAATGATGCTGTCTGCTGCTAATGCAGATATTGCATCTGTGAATGATAAATTAAAAAAGTGCAAATTATTAAAAAAGTATTAAAAAAGTGCAAATTAAATAATTGGAATTAAATGCTAATGCATCCTGTTCAAAATGAACATTATTCAATGATACATAAATTAACTGTTAATTTAAAGCATTTATCATGTATCTTATTAATTTTCAGAAAATGTTCAGTATAAAAAGTTTAAATTTCTGTATTATTTTTCATATTGTTGTATTAAAAATTAAAAAACTCAGAATTTATTAAATAGTTTATTCCTTTCTAAAATGTGTTTTATGCATAAAACAGAAATTAATAAGTAAAAGTAACATTGTTTTTCTTTAATTATTGAAATATGTCCTGAAAAATGTCCTGATATTTCTTGAAAATAGTGTCCTGAAAAAAAAAATTCTGTACTCCGACCCCTGCTATATTAAAGTCTATTGATAAGACAGATTTATTAGAAACATTTATTTTGCTACAATTCATTATACTTATATTTTTAGAACATACATGATTATATCATGTTTTAAAAATTGATCTTTTCAATTAAATAATTGTTAAGTTATAAATTAAATTTAGATATTTATTTTCTCTTAAGTGTTAATAATTCATAATGTTCAGATAAGAAATAATTTACGAAAAATAATTTTTTCTCATTTTATTACATTTATTAAAAACTCTTAGTAGCAAAATATTCATATGAAACATTTTTTCTATACAGGAAACTTAATGTTAATTGTATATTTCATGTAAAAACATTTAAAAATCAAATGTTCATTTTAATGTAAAATTTGCTTTTTGTGAAGCTGAAATTTTTCCGTACTTAAAATTTTTTTAGATGTAAAATATCTTTTATAGATAATTGAATGTCATGTTGATTTATATTAAAATTTCTTTGGTTTTAAGTATGGAAAATCAGACTATATTTTAAACAAAGCTGTTTCTATTTTTCAGTGATTTCTGGTGTTCCAATTTTTAAGAATCACTTATATTTGAATTTCTGGTGAATGATAACTATAATTTACATAACTAACTTTTCAACTATCCTTATGCATCTGTTCTTATCTGTATAAGTTTTGGCATATTCAATAATTTGCAATTTACATGTTTCGAGAAGTTTACATGTAATTTTGTAAAGAATAATATATTTTGAAATCCATTTTTAATTGCCCTATATTGTTCAGTAATTTTCCACTTTTCTTGATAGTTCTTACTTTTGATCATTAAGTTTCTTTCCTGATAAGTTCTTAATGATTTTGGTTAATGATGATTAATGCCAAATGGTTCAAAATGATTAATGCCTGATGTCTTGATCCACTTTATTTTTTGTACCATCTATTTTATTTATATTCTTGTTTAATAATTTTTTTGTAAAAAAATTCAATTTTTTTACTTTTGAATTATTTTAAAGATTGATGAACTAACTTCACATTTGGATTAATTAAGCAAATTCTATCATATTCAAAATGAATGAGATTTCATTTGTAAATAGTTTCATAATAATATATTTATACATTTGGATTCTTTATCTACATTTTATTATTTCTTAATAGGTATCAAAATTGCATGGAATAATTCAATCAATTTTATGAACGTGCATAGCTAATTTTGATCATGTAATGTGATGCACTCTTTCAATAAGAGAATGTTTTATATTTGCTGATAAATAATTGGCTAATCATCCAGATAATATTTACAATATATGGTAGCAAATATTATGTGAAAGAATGAATTAACACAGACATTTGTTTTACATACATGTACTAGGATATTTTTTAATTAATATTTCATTGATGGATTTTAATTATTTCAAATCAAATGCTATTTGTGTGTAATACTGAATCATATCCATAATATACTCATGGAAATTCTTTATTAATGGTATATTGTTTCTAAATCTGATCAATAGTGTGCTGTTGAGGGAATAGTTAGCACCCTATCTTTCAGTTAACAAGTTCCATTTCCATATCTGGCTTTAAAGTTTGCAGTGATTCAGATCGTTCTTAAATGGTCTTGGTAAATTACTGTTTATTTTTAAAAATAAATTATAATCTATTTTGCTATTTATTCTTCCTTTCCCACACTATAGTTTGGGAAAGCAAGGGGTTAAAAGTTGAAATTTCAAAACAAATTAATTTATTTTAAGAAAATGCATAAATTAGTTAATCGTTTTCTTTTATTTTGAGATTTTATTTTAGGAAATTTGACTGTGGAAAATGACTTAAGGCTTTGGTGAGATATTTAAATATCTACTTTGTAAATTGTTTTCTAAGAGGCTTTTCTTAGATAGTGGGCTGCAAAGTAGAAAATCTAGATCTTCATGTGCCATTATGCATGCAAAAGGCAAAAGTGACAATTGTCTTTTATTCAACAGCAAGTGGGATCTAACCCAGGATCCTTTTTTTTTTTTTTTTTTTTTTTTTTTTTTTTTTTTTTGGAAGAATGTTGTCTAACTGATAATTCTTGATGAATCCATAAAAACTGATAAATGAAATCTAAATTGATACATTTTCAAAAGATTTTCTGCTATTGCTCCATTAAATATTCCTTCTTTATGGAAGTAAAGGAACAAATCTATGCTGTTACTGTTTGTTATTATGTATATAAAATATTTTACTGTTATGTGTTATTTGTGAATAAAAAACAGGTGTCTATGTTCTATTATTCATGTGATAATAGGTATAATTTCCATTATTAGTAAATATTTGAGTATTTTGCTATTGAAATATTGTGCATATAAAATATTAATTTGTTTTATCTTTTTCTGCTTATAGTGGAAAAATTACCATGTCCTGTCGAGCTAAATGTCAATGGGAAGACAGGCCGTTCTTCAAGTCATTTAGTAACTGTACTTGATGCCTTGCATATAGATCTAACAAGATTTCCTTTAAGAAGTCATTCTGAGAATTCTGTTCTTGATGGTAAATTGAAATTGTTCTTATCTTATGGAAGGGAATAGTATTAATAAATAGTATTTTCCAAAACATAAAATATATCCTTTTGTTTTAAAGCCTGAAATTATATTTTGACAAGATTTCATATTCTGATAACACAAATTTCTCTGCTCAAAATTTAGGAATTTTTCTTTATATTGTATTTTATACATACTTATAATTCAAAGAATATTATAAATACAAGATCTAAACAAAAATGCAAAGAAAAAATACAGATTTTGACTGTAGAAAATATTATAATTGTCTTCAGTGTTCATGCAATTTCTGGAAATTAATTACATTTTTCAGTGGCCTGGAATTTCTGAAATTTTTAAAGTGTAAATCATTAGAACATTTGATACAATTTTGATATCTTTGGAGACTATATTTTAATCCTAAATATAGAATAAATATCTTTTATCTTACTTAACAACTGAGTATTGTAAATTGCAATCATTTAAGGATTTTTTTAAACTCTTTTATGGTCAAATTGCTATTAAGTGTGAGTTTTCTGCTAGCAATAATTTGATTGTAGAAAATTTAAAAACCTTCGAATAGGTGCATTATTAATATCATATACAAAAATATATGAAGTGTCTGTTATAAAATTTGCAAAGAAATGCTGTTCTGTTGATTCCACACAGAACTGACAGTTTTTAAATGAACAAATCAGAAAAATCAACCTTAAAATCAAAACAAAATTTTGCGAAAATTAAATTTTGAACTTAATAAATGATTAACTTCTGAAGAAAAAGGGGGAGACTAATGTTGTAGCATAACAAAGACTTGTGCCCATATGATTTCTCTCATTACTGATAATCTCAACATGATTTGATAAAAGTTGTAGAGTGTAATCTTTTCATTTTCAATAAAACAGCCAGAGGTTTTCTTCCAGAGAACTTCTTTAAATATAGAAAAATAGCTTCTACTCATCAAAACTTTTAATTGCTATCTGGATGTTAATGGAAAACTAATTTCTCATGTGAATAAGACTTTGAAGCTCAGTAGCTAGAAGTGCTGTGGAGATTTTTACATTAAAATTGTTACAAATAATTCCTACATTTAAAAAAAAAAAATGTTAAAAGAATTGACAAAATTTTTGAAGCTTATCTATCATTGATGGACAATTTATGAATTCTGCAAATTTCTTCAGCATGGTCAAAAAAAGTATATTGCGATCTCTCTTTTTTAATAGATTTATAATTATCTCAATGATAACTATTTCTTCTGTACAATTCTATTCTAAAAATTAAAATTAATTCAACACTGTGATTTGGTAAGAATTCAACATTGGTCTAAAATTCCATTAATTCTTTGGGAATAACTTTTGCTGCTCCAATAAATCAAGTGAAATGAACAATTTTATACAATATTAAGTTTAGATGCTTTTATAAAGGATTCTAAACTATTCTAAAAAATGGGAGTAACAAATGTCTGATGAGAACATTTTAAAATGGATCTCTAGTAACTCAAGAGCATCTTGAATTCTTATTATGTTTAGAACTCTTGCTTTTTGGTTTTTTAATTTGTTTATTCCAATATAGAACCCAGCATAGTACTTAATAAGGGAAGTTTTCTGTTTTCAATGGTTCAAGTTAAAGTAATATGAATGTTTAATGCTCAAGATTAATCATAAAATTTTATTTATTTTTTTTTAATTAGCATTTTATTGCAGTCTTACCATATACCAAATCCTTTGAGTGCTTATCAATAATATTTCGAAGTTCTAAATATCAGAATCTATTGACCGATCACATGACAAGATATTTTGCTTATATCAAAACTTAAATCTTAACATGACTTAAAGCTCTGAGCATAACTTAAGAAAGCATTACATATGAAACCCTTCTGGAAAATCCTGCCTTATTTGTTTGTTACTGGATTTCATATCATTATATCTGATAAATGTTTGCCTGATTCAATTTATCTAATTAAGAAAGCAGTTGGTAAAAATTAAATTTAATGACAATCAAAATAGATTTAAAATTTACAAATATGGCTATAGCATACTTTGTTTCAAGTGAAAGTTATCTTTCACTTCAAAGAATATATTAACTTGTTCATTAATGGCAAAGAAATCAAAGAATTGACAAATTAATATTAATTGCAAGGTTAAACGCGTTGTAGAGCCTAAAAAAGGAAAGCTCTTATTCTGTAATTGCAATTTAATCAAATGTGCCAGTCTATTGATTAAATAAAATTTAAGTCTGAAATATGAATATATTATAATTGAATAGTTTGATGAAAACAAATACAAGTGAAAAAATATATTTTAATTAAACAGTAATGATTAGAAAAAAGTGGTTATTGAAATTGTAGCTGTATTAATTTTCCATTTTTAGTATTATAATTATGTTTATAAGTTATATACATTTTTTTAACTACACAATAAATTAGTTGAAAGAAGCCAGCTGAACTAATTTAAAAGTGCTGTATATATCCATTATTATATACTGTATTTAAATAATTTATAAGAAAACATTTTTTAGTATTTAAAAGAAATATTTTTTCTATTTTAATTCATTGAAACATTTAATTCTTTAGAATCAGATTTGAAATTTTTTAAAAAGAATTCATATCTGATTCTACAAGCATTTATTGCTGTAATCCTTTAGAAATGTAATTGAAAAAAATCTGTGCACAATTTCATCTATTTTTCCAAAAATAATAGGTAAAGTAATAGTGTAATATTGTGAATGTCAGTAGCTTCTAGAAAAAGTAAATGAGATTCCTGTGAAAACTTATTAAAACTCTTGGAATTGGTTTCTGGAGAATTCATACAAACCCTGTGTTTTAGTAATTGCGTCGTTCATACAATTTCATTATTTCTTCAAATGACATTAAATTGAATTTTATATTTTTCAAAGATTGATTTATGTTTTGAATAAATTTCTATAATATAATATCTTTCAATGCATTCAACTTAATATTTTTTAAAGCAAGTTATATTTTATTAATGATTGTTTTGATATTTTGCAAAACGACGTGTTTAAAAAATACTGATTTCACTGTCTGTCCCATTTTTCAAATTATCAGACTATTACAGTGTTTTAGATTTGTCAAATTGTTGATATCTTATTTTTATTTATAGAACATTTTTATTTGGTAAAAACTGTTGTTGAATTTTTGAAGATTTTGTTTTGTTATTTTATTTTACCAATTTTTATAAATATAGAAAGAATAAAAAAAATTAATGTTGTTGCTTTTTTTCAAATTTATTAATTCAAACAATTTAAGCAGCAGATTTAAAATCTTGTATTTAAAAAAATAATTGAAAAATATTAAAGAAAATTCTTGAGGTAACTCCCCAAAAATATTTAAATCACATTTTATTTTGTGGTATGTTTTTACAATAAAATAAATCATAAATGAATAATTTCTGTTTGTATTTAAAATTTTGCATTATCTTTTTTTTGTTATTCTTATTTGTTTGGTTTGAAATTTTCAAAAAAATGTTTATATATCTGTATACATATTGTTGCCAAGCACAAACAGAAAAATCATGATGGAATACAAGAATATATGAATAAGCAAAATATAAATGTGTACAAATGTTTAGAAATTCATGTAGAGAGTAACCAATCTGATAGCCCATCTTGCATTCCATTCAAGAGATAAAAGTTGAGAATTCTCTTAAAATTAAGCTCATTAATTTAATACATTTAATAATAGAATTATGAAAAATTTAATATAATAGGTGATTATATCTATTTAACATATGTTCTAACAAAATAGAATTTGATAACTTTTATGGCAATGGAAATTAACATTTAAATAGAGTTTTTTACTTTACTTTTCAATTTTACTTTGAGTAAAATGTATTGTGTTGTTATTACCTATGACACTTGGCAAAGTCAAGCTAGCCCGTGTGGGACTGGGCAAATGAAGTCTGAAAGAGTTTCTTTCAGTTATGACAGAGCATTCCTCCTGTTTGTGGAAGTACGACTTTTGCTCATAGATGGCAGCTTCATCTGGGTCTTCCAATTTAGAGATAGGAAGCCAGAGAAGACCTAAGGCATGTCTTGTAACACCGCTAGAGATACTAATTTGGAATGAAATGGGAACATGGAAGACATTGCGACCATCATGTATTTTATGTGTCCCAATCACCATTAGTGAACACATCAGCTCTTCGGATATGCCAGGATTCAAACTCACGGTTTTTTGGCAACAAGAACGATACCTTAACCAACTAGACCACTATGGCCACACAATGTATAGAATACCTCAATATTAAATGTTACAAAATTTGCATAAATTTAAAAATGGAAATGACATAAATTAAAATTGTAAATGTGCTTAGTTTAAAATTACCCGCAATTCACTTTAATTAAGTTTTTATGTAATTAACTTCATTTTGTGATTGTTTTCAATGAATTTTTTTGTCAAATGATGCTATTTTAGCCCTTTTTCCTTTTATATTTTTATTTGATGATTTTTTATCTTAATGGTAACTTTTGTCTTTATTTTTTTACTAACTTTGTTTTAAATCAAATTTCTGCTTTATCTAACATAAAAAATTAAAAAGATTTTTTAGTTATTTTAAAGCTATTAGTACTCAAAAAGCTTAAACATTTAAAATAACTATTATTTGCATTTATATCTATTGATTGTAACTGAATTTACAATTTTAAATAGTTAGAATAATAAATTAATTTATGTCTTACAGCTAACCATGTAGATGAAGCTCATTCCAGTGTTAGTTTTAGATCTAACAATCGATCTCAAAGACTTTCAACCACTGAAGAACAAACTTCATCTTTTACTGCTAATAATATAGGTGGTGGAGCTCGTGCTAGATCTCGTCGCAGCAATCATATTCCATCTTCTCCGAGTGGTAATGTTTCTCCAGCGAATGGCTTTTCACCAAGTAGTGGAATTCGTCGACTTCAGATTGACAACAGACATCAATCCCTCCCTGCTATTGTTAATGATTCTACAATAGCCCCATCTGTTGGTATGATGAATTATGTTTATTGTTTATTCTGTCTATTACTTTTATTTTAGTTATTCTTCTATGCTCAAAAAGTATTCGGAACAGTGCCATAAAGAAAAGATTTATTTATTTTTTGTCAAAGTTTACTTCACCTTTAAAATACTCTTCTCAATTCGGTACACTTCTGCCATGGTTTTCCAATCTTCTAATTGGTTTTATGAATCCCTTTTGTGTTTGATACATTTTCTTGTATCAAATTAAGGAACTCAAAATGATGACCATGAAAAGGAAATTTCAACCATGAGAATGAAGATAAAAATGCTGTTCTGTATTAGGAGAATTTTTATTTTTTTGGGGGGTAGAGGCATGTTTGTTGTATGTTTTGTCAAAAATTATCAAATAATTTTGTTGTAAAAAGGGATGCATTATCATTATATGCAAAGCCCTATGAGCTTCTTTGATGCATTTAAGATGGTTTTTGATAAATTGCTTCACATTGTTGCTGTAAATTACTAAAGCAATCTTTATTAACTGTTTTACCAATAGGTAGAAGTTAATAAAGCATTACACTATAACCAAAGAAAAGTATAGTATTTTGATTTATAAATTATTTTGACATGCTCTTTTTGGTATTGCTCCAACTTTCAAGCATTATTTACTTTACTGTATGGGTTGTTTCTGTGTCAAAAGTTTAGTTCCAAATATCATTGTCTTTAATAATATCTTCTTTAAAAAAATAATTGTTTTGTGAAATCTTGTCTGTTTGAATACCTTGTTTTTGGAGTTCTTGTTCTTGGAACAATTCAAGATGTAATGTGTCCTAGGCTTTAATGTCCACTTAAAATTGCCTGACAGGAATTGAATAATATAGAAATTTCTTCAATAATGTTTTTTTATTGTATAATGCTAATATGTTTGACTTTATTCATATGTTGATGATTTATCAAAATAGATGATCTACTTGATGATCTATCATCTTGGACATATTATTTATTATCTTTGAACTTTTTATATCAATCAAATACTGTTATCTTTCATTTAAAAAAATTCACATTTAAAAGTTTTTTACAACATTTTAAATGTTTTATAGCAAAGTTCAATGCATATAATTTGTTTAATAACATTCCATTTCAGAAAATTGATTGAATGAAAATTGTTTCTTAAAAACAATTTTATTTCCTAACAATACAAATTTATTTCACTGCTTTCAAATATTTATAGAAGTTGAAAAATATTTAATAATAAAAAATAAATACTTAAAATTCAGCAATAATGATAAAGATCAGATAAAACTTTCTGGTTATAATTAATCATCGTAGCATTCCTTATATTTGCCTTTTAATTTGTGCAATCATCTTATTTTCAAAATCATTCATTTGAAAAATTTTTGAGGCTTTTGAATAATTTAATGAAATGATAAACACTATAGTGACAAATGTGTTGGAGAAATATCTGTAATTGATGTGTGTTTTATTCATATGTGTGCACAATTTGAGGTAAGAACTTCTAACTATTAAGAATTGTAAGAATCATTTTTACTCTGTTAATGGTTTTAACTGAAATTAACTTTTTTTTGTAGTAAATAAAATCTATTGGAATAATTTCTTTTTGTTATACTTTGCTAAATGAAATACAATGCTAGTTTCAAATACAAAGTTTTACTATTTGTAAAAGAAAATGAAATTGATTCCGACAATGTTTAATGTTAGTAAAAGTTTTATACATGGAGTAAAGAAAATAGAATTATTTATGTCAAGTTACATAAATTGTTATTGTTACATGAATCCAATTCATAACTATCAGAAGAAAGTAATGAACTGGATTCTTAATAAAAAAAAAAATCCTATAGAATGGATTGATTGTAATAAAAAACAGTGTTTTATTTTTCATTTGTGTTCTCTCTTACATCTGTAATTGGAAACTTAAAGCAACTGTGAGTTAGTATAATCGATTTAACACATAGAATAGTTTAATACTATGAGAATAAATTAAAGCTCTGTCAAAACTTTCAATGGATTTCGAAAACAAATTTATATTAAACAAATATAAAGTGGATATGTTAGTTTTGAAAAGGTGAATTTTACCCTATTAATTCAGTCATTGTATCAACAAATCAGTTAAACGAAATTTAAAAGTGTATTTAAAGTATTGATTAAACACAGCTGTTAAAAAAAAAGGTAGATATTTTTAACTGGTTTCCACCTGTTAAAAATGTCTACCCTTTTTAAATCACTCTTTAACTTCATTAAATGTGTCATGTCAATTTCAAAATATTTTGGTTAGTGATATAATTTAATGAAATTAAGCTTAGTATAGTATAACTTAAAAATCAAATAAAATTTGATAATTTAAATGGGACGATAATTATTTTTAGATCACAAATAATGAATGATAGTTATTGTTAAGATGAAACTGAATTCAATTATTGCTTGAAAATAAAGGGAGAATGAAGTGATGAGCGTATCATTTTATCATGTGTTGAAAATTATTGTTTTTCAAGGATGTTATGCCTTATATAAACATGCATTTGCATCCAAATGCTGTTTATATAAAATTGTTTTTTCTTATTTTTGAATTCACTATTTTTATCTATGTGTAATGAAAATTATAAATTTCTTTTACATTTTTTGTATTAAAAAGTATATGTTTAGTTTTAAGAAGTATATGTCTCGAATTTTTGAGGCATGAAATTATTTAATACTTTTTTGTCCTAATTCTGTTATGTGATTACTAAGTGATAATACTTAAGTGATATGATCGATTTGAAAAGTGTTTTCATGATATTAATAAATATTTGATTATTTGAAAATTTTATAAAATTTCTTAAACTTTCTAATATAACTTTTCTTAACTCCAAGAAGAAAATAATAGCTATTCCTTTCAAAAGGTATAAAGTTATCTCGTGAAATGTGATGATTTTGTGGATAAGTTAAATCTTAGCACTCTACCAAGGTTTTTCTTTTGGTGCTAAGTCCATTGCCATTGAACTATATTAACTTATTTATATATAACTCTCTAATTAAGCAGATAATTTCATCGATTAAGAATTTTTTGAATTAATATTTTAATTCAATTCTTTTTAAGGCGAACTTAATAATTAAAAATCTATAATAAAATTGCATCATAAAAAGAGAAATTTAAATGCAGTGTAAAAAAACATATTTTAAACACAATTTTATTTCATATTGAGATAGTTCAACTTTATCAGAGAACTCGTATGATAATTTAACTTTTAAAAAAACAGAATGGAATGAATGTGAAATGTATCTGAAGTTTCAATACTTTTAAATAATTTTTTTAATTATTCTTATCTCCGTATTTTTTCATCTTCTTTTCTTTAATTTCTTTTATAGTTTTTCAGATTTAATTATTATACAGACTGGGCTTTTAACATGCATGTTTTGTGGCAAGGGACTTGCTTATTCCTTTTAAACTTGTCTGTTGCACTTTTCATTTACCAATCATAAAAATTAAAGATTTACTTTATTATGATAATAAATTTCTTTAGAACAATTTGTTAAAATATTTTTCACTAGTTTTATTGTACAATAATTATCTAATTTCATTGCATTCCTTCATAAACAATGCTCATTAATCAGTTTCTGTGTTTACTGATTTCCACATTTTTCAATTTATAAAGAATTGTTAATTTTTTTTACATACATACTAAAAATATTGAGTATTTTTACCATGTAAATAAATAACTGTTCATAGATTATACATTTTGTGAAATTATAATTCCTTTCAATGGATAATTAAAAAGTTATTAAAAACATATTCTTTTTCATGTCATTTTGCATAATATGCTATATAAATAATGTTATAAAGTATTTAATTTATAATATATTCATTGTTTGAAAGAGTCAATAAATAGTTTAATGAAAAATTATATATGTTAATTTGGTTATATATTGTATAATATTATGTGTATGTTTAGCTTGTAATGCTTATATGCAAAACATAGAAAAGATATGTAGAAAAATAAAGATCTTAAGAGAAACTATTCTTTCTATTACAAGTTCACATTCAGATGTGGTTTTCTGAGAAAATATTTTTATTAGATACATTTCATTATTCATTCCTCCTAATTTATTTTAATATAATTTTATTGATATTAAGAATAGCAGCATGTGGTTTATTGTATAAATATTTATCAGCAGTCACGGTTGCAAATTATTTTTCATGACATTCAGCTTTTTTGTTAAAGTACTTTATTGTAAGTCATGACTAAGCAAATATTAGGTTTTCCTTCCAATGCAATGTGAATCTCAGCATTTGATTGCTTATTGTATTGATATTTTGCATGATAATAATATTCCATTTTTTTTTTTCTGCATCTAATTTTGTAACTATAAAAGTATTTGCTCTTGCATTTAGACCGTCTAATTATTATATCAAAACTTGAACTTGTGATTGGAATGTATGGGAAAAATACATGTTAAAAATTATTTTGATAACACTTTATTTTATCTTTAGA
This sequence comes from Latrodectus geometricus, assembly GCA_026290005.1. NCBI lineage: Eukaryota > Metazoa > Arthropoda > Arachnida > Araneae > Theridiidae > Latrodectus > Latrodectus geometricus. Next base: position 25,004 of record JAPDSC010110699.1, on the reverse strand, counting down.
AATGATTGCCATTGGAAGATTCTTTTTCTTTTTAATAATTGTCCAAATTAGCTTTTTTTTTTTTTTTTTTTTTTTTTAATAATTTAGTTTGACTTTATTGTAATGAACTGTTTCTGAGGAATTTCCACTTTTTAATTTTTGATTGTTTTATTATATTTTGCTTTTACATAGAAATATTTGCTTCCTACATAAGTGCTTAAATTGTAAGCTCTTTGAAATTTGAGAATATTATATTTTTTGGAAGTTATTATCATAAATGTACCATCTTTGTAACTTGAAAATATACTTGTGTGTGTGTGTGTGTGTGTGTGTGTGTGTGTGTGTGTGTGTGT
>JAPDSC010110699.1:0-13179 GCA_026290005.1 Latrodectus geometricus | reverse complement strand
GCTCTGTCAGAAGATTTTATTCTGTATTTTTTGACTTTTAAAAAAAATTTTATTAATTTTTTTTTTACACAACGAAAAAAACTCAGTTTAAATAAATTATTTCCTTTTAGTCATGTAATACTTAAGTAAAGGTAAGGAATGCGGCAAAAGTTAATCTATTAATTTATAAGTATTTTTGTGAGCTCATCAAGAGTAAGAATTCTCTTTTATTAGTAATATTTTAAAATTGCTTACATACTTAACTTTGAAGTACATAAAAAAATTCAAGTTTTGGTTTTATTATGTATAATACAAATAATATAAAAGAAAATTATGAACTTGTTATATATTATATTTTCTATGGGTTGTTTTATTGTGATGCTTATTTTTGAGGTTAAAAATTCTTATTCAGTTTCCGATATAATTCTTGCCGAAATTGTTTAAATAATTGTTCAAACTAGGGAATTTGGCTTGACTATGATAATTTGTTTTCGTACCTTATACTTAATGTGAAACATTTGTTAAGTGAAATGACTTTTACCATTTTTATTAATATAAACTTTAATTATTGATTTCAAAATGATTAAAAAATGCCTAAATAAACTCTATTATCTAATTATTGTATACATGTTTCTTAGTTCTTAGTTAGAAGTTTTACTAATAATATTTATTTTCACCTATTTAACAAAAATGAGACATTAATGTTAAATAAATTTGTAACAGCTATTGAAGCATTATGCACAATGTTTAATCTTTTAACATCATCTCCATTATTTTGCTGAAAATTTATTGTATCTATTAATGTGTCTTTTTCTCAAATCAAATCTTCCACACATATTTTTACTGTGACACTGATCGCAAGCCCATATAATCTTAAGTAATCACTTTAAATGGTCAATTTTTAATGATCACTTGTAGCTCATAGATATTGCTACCATCATCCTTTTGCTCTTGAATAAAACAAAAACATAGGTTTTTTGATTACAGGCTTCTTGAATATTTATTCAGCTACTTAAGCAGTATTCATATATGCAAACTTTTAGAAAAAAAAATTTTTTTCTCTTTGACTTTTTGTCATGCCTTGAAGATCTTTTTGTGACATCAATGAGCCTCACTTGACATTTAGTTAAACTGAGAGCCAAATAATAATGCTTTAACATGTAGTTCAAATATGTGAGTTCAACACCCGTACTCAATTGTAAATGTTTCTTGTAGCTTGGAATCCTCTTTCTATTAAAAGTTCAAGTGAAATTTATAGTTGAAAAATTATATAATAAATAGCTTTGTAGAGCAAAAACTTTATTTGTAGGTGTTACATAATTCTCAAAATTATGTGTCATTTAATTGGCATCGCTTTTTAAGTTTGCATTATTCACAATTCTTTATTTATTTAAGATGCACATTCTTAACTTATAAATAATTAAAATCAAGCTGTTGAGTTTATGAATCCTTTCTTGGTCACCCAACATATACATCAATTTTATTTTGAATTTTGAATTCACAGAAATGAAATGTTTAGAGAAAATTAAAGATCAGTGCTTAAATATTACAAAATATAAATATTTCTAAAAAAACTAAAAATTTAAACTTATCTAACTGTTGTAAAAACTGGTTTCATGCTTTTTTTATTTAATTTAATTATACCAGTGCTTTAGTCTTTTGTAGTTAATTAGTAGCAAGAGGTGTAATGTAATGTCATATTCCATTATCACTCATTCTGTGTAACATTGCTTATTAAAGTTAATTTTATTTGTTTTGTAAATCACTTTTGAATTATGTGCTTGTTAAAGTTTTAATGTGCTTATTAATGCCATATTAAATTAAAAAGCAAAATGAAAAAAAATTCTAATCTATAGAAGTAACAAATTTTAAGAAAGCAATTTTCTTCAGATTTCATGCAATTCCTTGTATAAAATCTAAAAAAAATCTAAAAATAAAATTGAAAATAAAGTGTCAAAGTTATTAGTATTTTCAATTTATAAATCAAGAGTATTTTGTTGAAAGTAAGTTAATATATTAACTTTCATAAAGTAGTAAAAATATTAGATTTTCCAATTAAGTTTTAAACTTTTGTTTACTATTTTCATTTTTTAACTATCAAAAATCTTGTCTTAAAAAGAAAATAATTTGTTGCCTATATATAAAGCAAAAATATAAATTTAAATACTGTCCAAAAATGCATTTTAAATCAACTTTCAAGTAAAAATATTTAACCTTATTTAATTATTAATTGCTGTGTTTAATGTCATACCTTCTGAGAGTTTTTATGAAACTTTTCATTTATTTTTTTGTGTGAATCTGACGGGTATCTAAAACTTAATTCTTATATAAAAAAAATTCCTTTGTTAATATTTTATTTAAAAAATCTTTATTTTTAATGCAATCTTAACTATTTAAATATTTTGGTTGTATAATCTGTTGATGAAGTTAATTTTTTTTAATAACATTTTGTTTACAGTCCTAAGGGAGCTTATGGAGTGCCTGTAGCTTATGAGCGAAACTTTAAGTGGAAGCTGACACAGTTCCGTTATTTGTGCCACGTAAGTGGTTGAAATATATTTAGAATATGTATTTAACCATTTAATATTCTTAGTCTATTGAACTTAACTATGACACATCTTAAGTGAGAATAACTTTTTTGTTTTAATAGAATCTCAATAACTTTACTAAACAACTGATTTTTCAAATTTGCAGTCATTGCATGAGATTCAAAAGCTATCTTAAATATTTTTGTAATTTCTTTGATATTTTTTTTAATTATATTTTGCCAAGAGCTGTTTATTTAAATAATTTGATGTAATGATATTAATTTTTCAATAAGTTTTTATGCTGGTAAATGAGTACATTATTTCTTTTTTTAAACTTTTATTTTTGGAAACATAATTGAGAAATAGAGGTATTATATGACAGGATAATTCAATCATTTCATGAATGTTTTTGCAAAACAACTGAAACTAAGAGTTTTCTTTTACAGTGAATAAAATGTCTTTTCTTCAATAAACTTTGATTTAAATTTTTTATGTAATTTTAATTTCTGATAAAATTTTTATTTATTATTTAATTTGAGTTTCTTAATATATTGGTATCCTAAACACCTTGTGTTGTTTTATTTTACAATTCTAATTTAACATTTTTACTTTACTAATACTGTAATTACTGTTTTGAAAATCTAGTCGTTAAGAATTTGTTCTCATATTAGTAATTAGTTGTATAAGAGTTAAAATGATTCGATTGTAAAACTATATAATGTTAATGGAAGAGTGTAATTTCATTATTGTTTATATTTTATGTTATGAAGAAATTAAAAATGGTAGCATCATGCTTAAAATTATTTAAATGTGATCATAACCACAGTTCTTATTTCTATTTAATAAAAATCTTTTTAATATATGAGACAAATTTGTATTGCAATTACTTTTATCAAAATTAGCAATTCATGTCAAAGAAATAATTTGTGATATTGTTTTTATTTTTATTGTAAAAAATTCTACATAACTGATTTGATATTTGGAATACATCATATGTTGACTCTGATAAATTTACTAAGCATTATACATGATGCATAAATTCTTTGAAGTTTGCTAGGTTTAGTTAAACTGAAAATTTAATATTTTTATTTATGGACTTTAAGTAAAAAATATTTTTGTCCTACACATTGAGTTCAAAGATAAAATAAAATTGGTTTTTATTTGATACCTAAAATATTTATGGTTTAAGTATAACAAAAGAATTCTAAATATTAGATTGTGGCTAATTTTAATGTTAAAGTATTCAGTTACTTTTTACCAAAAACTAATTAAATTTAAGATCTGTCACACACAGTGTAGAATTTTATTATATTTTTTAATGAAATTATTTTATTCGTGAGTGAAATAAGTATTATGTTGTGTAATGCATTTATATTAGTAACAATAAATACAGTATTTAATATTTTTTTTACAGTGTAATGCCTTACCAAGTCACATCAAAATAACAGTTTCAAGACAAAACATATTTGAAGACTCATTTTCTCAAGTAAGATATTCTCTCAAGTAAATTATTGTTTGTTAGATAAACATAGTAGATATGTTTTCAGTGTGACATAATGTTTTCATTTGTTTTAGATTATGAGAGTCCCCCCACATGAACTGCGGAGGAGGTTATTCATCACATTTAGAGGTGAAGAAGGATTGGATTATGGTGGCATTGCAAGGTATAATTTATTAAATTGACTTTGGAAAAATGTTTGGACTTTTTAATTTTGCTATTTTAATTGCATTCAAAGTGTCTTTAAATAGTGCTGATTTGTTTTAAAAATTCTATTCAAATTAAGAAGTATATTTATTTTGTGTCTATATGGAAAGTCTATTGATTTGAGTAATTTAAGATTTTATGTTGGTTTCAACATCATAAGGTCAATTATTTCAATTTCTCAATGCTGTGTAAAGTATGAATATTATGTTGAAAAACAAATATTTTTTATAAATGTTTTAAAATATCAATTTTATTTTTATAAGTTATAAAAAAAAGTTTTAAATCACATTGATAAACTTGAATGATTACATTTAAGGTAAAAAATGTTTTATGCATTTGTATAATTTCATTAAATATTTATTTATTTTTTAATATTAGGGAATGGTTTTTCCTTTTGTCTCATGAAGTTCTAAATCCTATGTATTGCTTATTTGAATATGCTGGGAAAAACAATTATAGCCTTCAAATAAATCCGGCATCCTCTGTTAATCCTGATCATCTTCTGTACTTCAGATTTATTGGCCGATTTATTGCTATGGTGAGTGAAACAGTTAAAATATCTTGTGTTAATAAAATTATATTGTTAAATAGAAATTCTTCACTTTTTCATTTATTTATTTTGCTAGTTTATTTGTTTTTATATATTGTTTTATGATCTTCATATAAAAATATTTGAACTTTGTTTTTGTTATGGTTGTAACAATATTTTAGAAGATCTTTGAAAGTTTTATGAGAAGCTATTTCCTATCTATTTCATCCAGCTAAATGTTGTAATATTTTCTTTCTTTTATGTATTTATCACTGATATCCATATAAAAAGTATGAAATATTAGTATTGTGTTTTTAGTCATATACAATAATAAGATTCATTTTTTGAATTTTATAAATTTTTTTTTCTATGTGCAACTTGTATCAATGAAAATAATTTATTTTGAATTACTTAAATATCTGAAAAATTATAATAATCTCCTAATGTCTGCTGTTGTTATTAAGTAAGCTTTTTCTCTATTTTAGGCACTGTTTCATGGAAAGTTTATTTATAGTGGATTTACTTTGCCATTTTATAAACGCATGCTAGGAAAAAAATTAACAATGAAGGATATTGAATCAATTGATCCTGAATTCTATAACTCACTTGTATGGATAAAGTAAGTTTTGTAAATTGTTGTCTTATAATTTGATTTAATTTTATTTGTAGATTTTTAACTGGAGTTAATTATTCATATTTCATTATTAGAATAAAATTTAACTGTGAAAATAGAAAAGTGTAATTACATATTCTTTTACGATCAATTGTTAATATTGCCTTTAATTGATAAATTTTATTTCTGGAATATCATTAAGTTTATTTTCTGACTCTTTTCTTAATAGAAGTTAGTAACATTTTTAAATTCATTCTAGGTTTAATGTTTTAAATTAATTCTGACATATATGAATCTTCATTTGCTCAACATTTAATACTTTGTTTTTATGCTTTCAATGAGTTTGCTTCTCTTCTAATTGAAAAAGTATAAATTTATAAGATTTATTTTAAAAATCAAGTTTTATTTTATCTTTAAAATTTCTATATATCATATCAATTGCTTACTATCTTTAAGTTTATGCTTGTATTGCTTTTTATTGATTCTTCTTTACTTTATGTTTGTAATTTATATTATAATAATGAATCTATTTAGTAAAAAATTTTAAGTATTTAATGCCTTCTTTTAAAAGTAAGATATTTTATTTCATACTCATTTTCAGAGATCATTAAACTTTCATCTGCCTTGAAAATTTATTACTGACAGTGATTAATTATTCAGGGCTCATTTTTATATGCTGTATCTGTTTTGCTGTAATAAAATATTGATTAATAATGTCTTATGCTGGAAAATTGTATTAAATGGACGTTTTTAACTAAAACACCATCCTAGTAATTTTTAGAAGGGTATTTTTAAGAATACTCTTATTTCAAATTACTTGATTTATCTGAATATGTCAAATTCTTTGAGTTCAATTTTGATAGAAATTCTTGATTTAAAAAAAATACTTTGATTAGTGATTTGACTTACAGCAGGATGATTTGAAACAATGTTCACTGTCAACTAATTTTCTTGTGTGGTGGTCCCCAAAGCTCAGTATGTTTAAAATTAAATTATTTCTTAACATTTTCATCTTTATAACTAATAATTTTTTTTATTTCACAGGGAAAATAATATTGAAGAATGTGGACTTGAACTTTATTTCAGTGTTGATTTTGAAATTTTGGGACAAATTCAGTCTCATGAATTAAAACCAGGTGGTGGTGACTTAAGAGTCAATGAAGAAAACAAAGATGAATACTTGAGGTCTGAATTGATAATTTTTTACTTTTTATATATTATTGAAAATTGGTTTGTCATATAAAATTAATTTAAGTGTTCTTTTTATTTCATGTTTTTTATTACTTTTTAGGTTAATGACAGATTGGCGATTTTCTCGAGGCCAAGAAGAACAAACAAAATCGTTTCTTGATGGCTTCAATGAAGTTTTACCTCTAGAATGGTTACATTATTTTGATGAAAGAGAACTTGAGGTAAAAATCTTTTCTTCTTTTCTTTTCTTTTCCTGTTTACTTATATTTTTCATGAGCATTACTGAAAATGCATGCTTTGTTAAGGTCAAATTAATATATTAGGGGTACCCGTAAGTAATGTCATTTCCTTGTATGTTAATATTTGATTGCTATTTGTCAGTTCAAGTCAATTTATGATTCTTTTTCATTTTTGTATAAGTGCAACTGATCTTTTCATTTTTTGATATTGGTTGCTTTCTATAAATCATCTGCTGGTTCATCTCTAAATAATTAAATAGTAAACTTTCTTTGCAATTTGGGGTCAAATGGCCTGTCAAATATCAGAAGATCATAATGTATAATTTTTGTGTTTTGCTAGGATAGTAATGCAACACTTGCAATGTTTATCCAAGTGCATTATACTTTTGTGAATGCCATAGATGGTTGTCAAGTTTAGATCCGGTAATTTTGATCTCTCTGGCTCCTATCGATTAGAAACACCAATAACATTAAACAATTACAAGCTAAGTCCAGAAGTGGAAGCAAATCAATGTCAAACACCTTTAAACAACCTTAATCATCCAAGAGCATTTACAGCAGTTTGGAAAATGAACAAAGCAGGTATTTGAGTCCCCAAAATCTGACCAAAGAAGACAAGGCCAATCGATCCATCACATACAGCGTATTGCTTCAATAATACCATACAGTACTTTTTTTTTTTTTTTTTTTTTTTTTTTTTTTTTTACTGTTTGATCACTGGAGACAAAAAATAGATTTTATATGATAAACCAAAATGCAAAGGCAGTGGTTCTTCTAAAATGAATCACCATCAAGTACTGCAAAACTGGGTTTGCAACCTAAAAAAGCACTTCTGTTTGTTGGAGTATTCACAGATTTGTTCTCTTTGATCTGCTGAAACCTGTAAAAACAGTTAATGCAGACCTTTAGTTCACTTAATCCAATTGTTCACAAGTCTATAATAAAATATTGGACAATTGTCAACAGAAGGGGCACCATTCTGCAGCACGTCAATGCAAGGCTGCACTGTGCAAGATGAATATTGGAAAAAAGTTAATAAATTGGTGTTGGAGATACTGCCTCACCCAGTATATTTGCCTGATATTGCACCCTCGTATTTTCATTTATTCCATTCCTTAGTGACAAAAATTTGAAGATTTAGATGTACAAAATGCTATCTCAAAATATTTTATTCTAAAACCTATTGGCAAGAGGTTGTTTATATTATTGATTAGAAAATAAAGACATTAAAAATGTATTTGTTTTAATTTAATGTCAGAAGGCAACATTACTTTCCAGCTCTTATATTGATTATCAAAAAAATATCTAAATCCTAAATATGCATGAAATATATTTGAATTAATAATGAAAACTTATTTAACGCAAAAAGATTTTTCATGTAATAAAATACCAGATTCCAAATTTGTTTTATGGTTATTGTGTTGTATTAAATTTCTCTTGTATGTATAAATATGAGAATGATTTATTCTTTTTTTTATCAATGTTTCAAATTATTTTTCCTGAAAGTAAATTTTGTAGTTGTTATGATGAGGAATTAAGATATTGAATAATTAATTTTTCACTGATTCATATATCTAAATTAATTTGAATATTGTCTCAATCATTCCAGATTTAATTTGCTGCTCAAAACATTTTTCAGTATTTTAATCTGTTAATTGGCTTTATAATCGGAACCCTGATAAAGTGAAAATTTCATCACTATCCAATGAATTTGTATTTCCTCAAGTATGAGAAATATCAGGCTTTTAGAATAGCTAGAAATATATTCACTGTCTAATATAAAATATGTATGTATACATAATTTTTATTTTTAAAATGCACATCTTGTATGTCATGAGAAAGTGTGAGAAATGGATGTGTTATAAAATTATGTATAAATCAGTAAACATTGCATAATTTCATATTTTAATTTTATTTAGTAATTGATAGAAACAAAGTTTACATAATTTTCTTTAAAAAAAAAAAAGTCTTTCCATTCTTTATACCATTTTTTATAATATTTGTTTCATTAATTATTATTCAATAAATCAAAATATGGTGTTCTTATAAGAATGAATATTCTTTGAAAACAATCAAAGAACTTTCTATTATCTTCATATGAGTGTGTTGTGTATTCTGAATGAGTTGTTAGTAAATGTTTTAAATGAATTACTAAAAGCCGAAATGAATAATTATTTGCCTATGAAAATCTCTTTCATAAATCTAATTAATATTTGAAGTGTTGGGGATTTTAATTGAAATTTCAATTGCTTGTGAAATTCAGAAAATTCTTGTCTGACAAATTATTTTCTTAGTATCTCTTAATTTTAAATATTTTACAGTTTCATTATTTTATTATAGTTAATGCTTTGTGGAATGCAAGAAATAGATATTGAAGATTGGCAGCGAAATACAATTTATCGCCATTATACTCGAACTGGCAAACAAATTATTTGGTTTTGGCAATTTGTACGTGAAATGGATAATGAAAAGCGAGCAAGGTTGTTGCAGTTTGTAACAGGCACTTGCCGAGTCCCTGTTGGAGGATTTGCAGAATTAATGGGTAAGTGATTTGATTTTTACTATATGCAAGTGATTTGATTTTTACTACTGTTAAAAATAATTTAAGAGGTAAAGAAATAATAAGTAGATGTAGGGATTGTAAATTAAAGTTGGCCTGTATGAACAGTAATACTGAAAATAAGAAATAAAATTACAATTAAGTTAATTTACAACTTTAATTATGTTGTATCTTATAGTGTTGCAAAGTGACCTCTATGATTGCTATCTTAAGAAAAAAAGTAATCAAGATTATTCACAAAAATTAATTTATTCCCTGATCCCAAGCAAAAATTAGTTATACATGGCACTTGCTTACGGAATTTCTACTTGTATATTTTTTATACTTTCTCTCCCAAAAACAGGTATTTCAAATGATTGAAAGTGGGAATATCCTTTTCCATTTTTTTCTGGCTTTTCAAATCAAATCCATCTGATTATTTTCAACAATTATGTCATTGGTGGCTCTTATACATGTCACACTGTAAGAAAAGTGTATAGGTATTTCATAAAAATTTATTGATTTTTTATAATGTAAACTATTTAACTCATGCGTCATTGTTTAACAGAATAGAAGCAGAAATGCTAATAGAAAGACAACTCCTTCCATTTTGGTTTATTTTTTTAGAAATCAAAATAATGAAAAGAGATCACTGTGTATGATCTATTCTGAAACTCTATCCCCCAAGAACATGAATCCTAGCAAATTAAGACAAAACTTTCTAGCAACACAATCCAACATAATATATTACTAGAATATTTTAGCAAAAAGAAATTAAAGATTTGCATTAACGAAAGAATATTTACACTAAGCAAGTTTGTACCAAATGTTGTTGGTGTTAAGATGTCATAAGAGTACTAAAGCACGAAAAAAGGATCACACTATTGTTGAGTAATAAATTCTGACTACTGTTGGTGTGATTGAGAAAATGATCAAAGAAAGTACAAAACTTTTATCAAACATCTTCAATTAAAGAATCCAGTACATAGCTCTGAATCTATTATTTTTTCTGTAATCACTGATAGAAAAATTTAAAGAAAATTAACTTACACTACAATTAGATATGGCCAGAGGCTATGATAATGAATCAAATCTTATCAGTTTTGTAAATTCCATTGATAATTGTATCATTTGAAGACTTTTTGTTTTTTATGTGCACTGGTATACTTCCCTGATCTAGCCCAGAGTTGAGCTCAACCTGTTAGATGGACAACAATTTTAAACATTAGAAAATAGAAAAGAAATTGCATCTTTAAAAAAAAAGAAGGAAAGAAAGAAAGAAATGGTTATAGAAATGACAACAGTTTTGTTTATTTAGATTTCCTAATAAAACTGGATACTTATGTGGTATATTTGAAAAACTGAATGATATAAATGTTTCTCTTCAGCTCTGTAACATTCATGTATTAAAGCTTTAAGACAGGATTTCAGTGTTCAAGAAAAAAAAAATTACAAATGTAGCAAAGATCATAATGGAAGTGAAAATTATTTTCTTGTTTGCAACAATACATGTAGTTGTTGTGGTGGTTATATTTGGTGTGTTGTAATGATAAGTTTTCATGCAATATACTGACATTTTTACTAAACACATGTATAAATTATAGGTTTGCAAACTTCTTCTGAAGACAAAATTCAGAAATTTGCATGGATTCAAGAGCTATTAGCGTTGTATTTTCTAAAGAATTCACTTTAGAAGAAGAGATTCTGGGTCAACCATTAAGTGAAAAGGGTCTAATTTGCTTGGATTTCTTATTAATTAATTAAAATTAAAAAAATTAATTAGTTTTAGATATCAATGATATAAAATGATAAGTATCCCTTTCTAATGCAAAAAGGATTTCTCATTCCCTTAATGACTTCATATCTGTGGGAAGTTGAACTTTCAGCAATTGATGCAAATTCTGTAAGTTTAGATTGAAAAAGGAATGAGAATGGTTGTAAAATTTTAAGGTTTGAACAATTGTGCTATGTGTAATCAGCATATTTGTCATACTAAAACAAAACACATTCGCAGAGTTGTGTTATTATCAGTTTGACTTTATTAATGTTTTTCAACGGATTACTATTAAAGTCACTTTCATCAATTGCAATAACCACTTGCTGGAATTTTAAACATTAAATATTCATTATATTTGTTTCTCTAAAAATATATAACTAGTGATACACTACAAATTGATTCTGTAAAACAAGGATATCGTGAATAAACATTCTCTTAAGTGTACTTCGACTTTGATAATATTTAGTGAGCTACTTAATACTGTGAAACATGTTATCCATTTTAATATTTATTGTGTAATTACTTTCTGAAAAGATTTATCATTGATGATGGATTGTATTCATGTGTCATAAGGAGAAAAACCTCTTATATAGAAATTTTGACATGTATGCATGCAGAAGCCCAACATCCGTTTTCATTGCTAAAAAGCTTGTGAGGTTGATTATTACCTCAGACCTTGTGTTTGTAGCTATTCAGAATCCACTTCAAACTGGAAATCCCAGACTAATTAGACCTTGTGTGCAAAAAATTACCATTCAACAACGAACCACATCATTCCAAAACTCTGCTTATATCCAAAATGGAAGTGTAGGTATTTTCTTACTTTTTAAATTATCATCTAGATGAATTTGAGGGGGGGGGCACAAAAAATGTTTCCCAAGGGGAAAAAAAAGCCTGTTGTTGTTGGCGGGATAATCCACTAGTAATGTAAATAGAAATTTTGAGATTTTACATATATTTCAAAGCAAATCAATCTTATAATAATAATAATCTGAAATAAAAGCAGAAATATATGAAAATATAGCAGAAGCTTTTTAAATTTAATACTTGAATGTGAAACAATTATTAGGTAACTGGATATAAATGATGATTTTTAATGAAAGATGTATTTGATTTCTATTTTTTTATTTATTTATTGAAAAATTTATTTAATAAAATTATTTCCATAGAAATCTGTTTTTTTTTTTTTTTTTTTTTTTTTTTTTTTTTTTTTTTTTTTTTTTTGATAATTTTAGTGTATTTAGCTCATATATCTATACATATTCATAAGAACGTTAGTTTGCAATCATCCATTTATTTTAATGTGAAGTATTACATATTAAAGCTTTTTTAAAATTCATAAATACTGCTATAATACTGATCTTATATGATATAAACACCATAAATTTTAACTGTTGTAAATTTCTTTCTATTTTGTTTTAACAGGTAGCAACGGTCCTCAGCGTTTTTGCATCGAAAAAGTTGGAAAAGAAACTTGGCTGCCAAGAAGTCACACATGTTTCAATAGACTTGATCTCCCGCCTTACAAAAGTTATGAACAATTAGTTGAAAAATTAACATATGCTATTGAAGAAACTGAAGGCTTTGCGCAAGAATAAATATTATTCTTCTCAAACATTTACCTAAAACGTCTTCCGAAAGATATAGTGTGGTGCATTGGAATGGCTACACTACTTGAATTATTCAGCCAGGAAAGATGAGATTTGGGGTGTAAAGTTTTTCCTAATTGGTGGAATATAGAGGCTATTCAAGCCTATGTAAAAACAAATTATATAAAGAGCTGTCATACACTTTTATTATTGAAAGTGGTTGGACGTGATAATATAGATATAATATCAAATGAATTGTGGTGTTGTTTAAATACCAAAAGTGAGATATTTTAATATAATTGTTTTCATTGAAATAGTTTTTGTCTTTGAAAGAAGGAACTTCATTTCTTCTGAGCACTATGCAATAAATGCTACAACAACAGAACAAATTTGGCTTGTTATAGCATTTTTAACATATCTTTTAATTTATCTAAAAATCATTAAATAAATAAGTATATATATTTACATTCCAATATTGCAACTTTTTTTT
>JAPDSC010110698.1:0-11243 GCA_026290005.1 Latrodectus geometricus | reverse complement strand
TACATAATACAGGTTACTGTGACTTTTGTTACAGTAACCTGCATTATATAGTTAAAATGTTGTTAAAATGCATCCATAGGAAAAGTATATAGAATGCGAGATTTACACACCATTTAAGAGGTAGAGTCGGTAAGAATTATTATTTAACAATGCTTCTAAAATAACTAAACTACAAAGCAAGTTAATAAAATTTCCCACCATTTTCTTTCATTTATATGTATGAATATTCTAATTAGTATTCTTCAATTTATATTTCAAATTGAATTAATTAATTAATCTATATTTTAAATTAAATATTTTTCTTCTTTATATTCCAAACCATCTTATAAAATATTGTTCATGTAAACAGGTGTTAAACAGATTAAACATATAGATAAGGGTCATAATTGTAGATATAATAAAGGATTTATAGTCTGATAAAGTTCAGGTTAATATTTTCGTGTGAAAATGTCACTGTAAAGAATGTTTTTGTGAGTTATACAAAAGTAGAAACGCAATATAAAATGTGAAAAATAATACAGCTGGAAAAAGAATTATATTTATAATGAAATGTATGTATGCGAATAAGTATTTTCAGTTAAAACGAATAATAGATCAAGCTTTATTTATGCGATCGACCTTACATGATGCCAATTGAAAGATTGAATCTCATGAACTATTTTATCATCATGTTTTCAAATAAATACAATTATAGCTGAAAATATTTTCTACAAATATATGTGAATTATAATACATATTAATTGAATTAAGATATAACCAGAGACTTACATTACAACAATCATTCTTTTTTTGACAAACAAAAAGTAAATTATTGGGTTGTTCGGAAAGTTGTTTCGTATTACAGGAAAATGAAAAACGTATAGTGATAAAATATTTCATTATGAATTGCTTATTGTAAATTCTAGTCCAATAACTTTTATCGTATTTCTTGTCGTAGCATGATTTCATACTTATAAAATGGTTGGTTTTCACTAACAAAAAACTGATTCAGGTGGGAAAAACGAAATGACTTTCCGAACAACCCAATATTTTTCACCTGTAAAATTTGTAAGTTAATATTTTCTTAAATTATCATTTAAGAAAAATGAACATTACTTAATATTTTTATATTCTTTATTGTATAACTTTGTATGGTCATTAAAAGAATTTTTATATGCATAATGTATTGAATTAAATTTTTAATGAATTAATTTTAATTTACAAATTATCGTCAATTTTAATGAAGTAATTTAATAGATCACAACAAGAAAATCTAATGGAAAGAATGGAAAATTACACTTAAAATTAAGTTTATTTGATGAAAAAATGAATTTCAACAAAACTTCAGTTCGTTTGCAGCAGATCGATTATTTCACAGAGCAATATTTTGCAATACATGCTTGTTCTATGAGCAACAATCGCCGAGTATATCTATAGAACGTGTATTGAATGCCCTGCCCCGTCTTCCAAGATATCCTGCTATAACTTACTTATTGGTGTTCTTTCATTAACATGTGAACTTTTAAGAGATCATAGTTGCTTTAGGGACTGCCTTCGCGCAAGTGTACTCTATTGTGTAGTGTGAAAGAAATTTGCTTGAATTTTTTCGACATATCAAAGTAGTGGAGAAGGGGAGGGCAAGGGAGATTACCATACTTATGATGTCCGTCACGAGTAGTAAGCTGCTAAATAATTCTAAAGACAAAAAGGTTTCGCAGGAAATTTCAATTTTATTCTGATCTAAATTTAAATTTTATACAGGGAAACACATTCTTAAATTAAAATGATCGTGTTGTGTCCGAAGATAAGGCCTAGACTTGATAGGAGGAAAAGATTGTTGGTGAAAGTTAAGAGGATAAATGAGTTGGTGGAGCATTCTCAAAAAGCGTAATCTTTTTACCTTTATAGTTCCTTGTTATTAATAATTTTACGTTTTTTGATCCATTTTAGAAATTGTATTCCCTTAATCGTACGTAAAACTCGGTCTAATAATTGTGATAGAATAAATAACAAAGAAAGTTTCATTAAAGGAAGTTGAACAATCTATTAAGCAGGACAGGATTTTTATGTTTCTACTTCTGCTCAAGTTCTGTTTCAGTTCTTGAAACAAAATATGTTAGAGAACTGCATGTGATATGCTATCTCTTCAAGAATTCTATTAATGTCAAGGAAAACTGTATCTCGGGTTATTGCACATGAAAATTTAGAAAAGTTTGGTGAAATTTGGTCATTTTAAGGAAGATTTGACTCTTATGTTTTGGGAACACTATCTCAGTTTTGTTATTATGTCTATATAAAAATGAAAATTCCTAAAATCAGATCATCACTATATGAGGAGAAATATAGATTCATTCAGGTAGAGGAATGCTGAAGTCTTTCAAATCTGATTACCATGATATCATTTATAAAAATCATGAATTCACTTATAAAAAGGAATTATTATTAATTACTTAATGATAATAATAAAAAATTGTTTTTATTAGAAAAATCGGATGCTTTAAAAAACATATGATGATAAGCATTTATTATTTTGGTACAACTATACTTTAGGGTGCCCTTTGGCGAACTTGGCGATTTTTTTGGCGCCGATTACAGTTCTAGTAGGTATGGTTGAACATTAAAAAATAACGCAACTTCCGTTGGATTTTCAAAATTCTAAAAATAATAAACCAATCAGAGCCTCGACTAGATCTAAACCAATCAGAACAAGATTCGGTTTTGCCCAGCTTGACGATCAATCGCGATCACCACTTGGCGAGAATCAAAAGGGCACCCTAAAGTATAGTCTAACCGTTTTTTCCTATAGAAATTCATAAACTATTGTTGTGGAAAATCACAGCTAGTTTGTTTCATTGGATTAATTAATAACTATAAAAAATAGTGTGAAACAATTCTATTCTGTATAAAGTTTTAAACTTATTGCTATATAAGATACTTTTTAGAAATACAGATGGGAAAAATGTAATTTATAATCTGGGGATAAAAAACAAAAGTAGCAATTAATGATGTTAAGAGGAATCATAATTTTCTAAATTTTTATTTATAGTGTAATTTATATATTAAGACTTTAATTCTTATAAATTCTAAGATGATTTATGATTACAATTTTATGTGTTTAAAATAAGTTTGAAAAAAGTGTTTTAAATGTTTGTTAAAATCGGGTTTCATTTTGGAAATATTTGTGCAATGATATTTAAGAAATAATGTAGATTTGAAACTGCAAAAGTTAATTTTAGTTAATAACAATTACGACATGAAAGTTACTGGAGGATATTAATTAGAATCAAAATAATGTTTGAAACTATAGAAAAAAATCAAAAAAGATAGGAAACAAAATAGATGAAAAGTATTATTTAAAACTTAATTCAGGTGAATGGTCGAAAAGTTTCATTTTTTTTTGGGGGGGGGGGGGGACTAATAAGGTCACCCACCCAAATAAAAATGAAACATAAAAAAACAGTAAATGATGAAATGATTTGAACAATTAAATCATAGTGGAACTCATCATGACCCACTAGTAGGACAGTATTTTTCAGAGCATAAGGTTCGATCCTGCACATTACGGGGTGTCAAAAGTAATGTAGCCGTTGAAGTATCAATAAATTAAAAGTATTGAGATCTTTTCCTTTTTAGTTAAATTAAAAGCAACCCAGAATTGAAATAAAAATTTTTGTTTTCTTTACTAGGCGATCGCGTGGAGTTATTAATGAATATAAGTCAGGAGAGTTTTAATTTATCTGAGTCATTGAAAAGATTTCTGTTGAAGGAACTGAATTGTTAGCATACATTTGGGGAGTTTAAAGAAATTTAGTCTCAATAGTATTGAAGGTTTTATTTTTAGGATTTAATTATAATTAGCCTATCTACCACTTAAATTTGATATTGTAAGAAAAACAGTCATACAGATTTTGAGTTGCTTAATTAGTTATTAATAACCGAAACATTGTACTTTGAGACTCTTACTCACATAAAATAAGGCAAAAGTTGGTTAAAGCCTAAAAATTAAAAGTTATTTCAAACTTCTAATTGAAATCAAATACTGTTGGATCCCAGAAAAATTTAGAAATAACTCAATATTTTTGAATTCTAATTGACAGTAGGTTTCTGGAAAATTGAAAGAAAATGGTTTATTAACTTTTATTAAAAGTTAGTTTTTTTTTTTTTTTTTTTTATCAATTTGAGGATGTAAAAACAAGTAAATCAAGATAAATCATTAAAATATTTTATTTGTCAATCGAATAAACATTTATGTTTTTATGATCCACAGAATTTAAATCGAAAGATTAAATACTCGTAAACTGGTATTTTTTTTTTATTTTTGAAAGAAAACAGGAGATATCAATCAGGCTCGTTCGTCTAATACAGAGAAACCAATGAAAGAGTGTCAGTTAAAATTGATTCCCTTAAACGAGAGGGTTAAGAACAATATTTGGGGAATTCAATCTGCGAATTTTCCATTGACACCGGTAAATTTCCGAATCCAGTCGCAGTATTGATTTTTTAACTACTTTTTTTCCTAAAACTAAAATCTAACATGAGCCTTTAAAATAAAATTTTAGATTATTTTAAAGTAGGTAGCGTATCTATCATTAATTACATATTATTTTTATTTCGAATATGTCATGCACATTTCCACTATGTTTCACATAGGGGGTCAAAAATGTATTGCAACTGAACATTAGTTTTTTCCCCTCCCAAAGGAATTGAAAACTATTTTATTTAAGCAGTTTTTAATTCAGTAACGGAAATTTAAATTTCTAATTAAACTAATTAGAAATTTAAATGTATGTTTAATTGATTTTGAAAAATTTCATAATTATTTGGATTAAGTACTTGATTTTTAACCAAAAATCTCCGATTTATATTAAAAAGCATTACGTAAATTAATATAAGCTTGTGATTTTTTTTTTTTTTTTTTTTTGAAAATGCTATACTATAAAATGAAAATGCAACATAATAATTTTCTATAATGTATTGTATAATAATTACTGAATAAAATACATACTGTAAGAATTGCATAATTTATTTCTGGCCAAGCAAATTGATTCTGAACAAAATTAATTTCTGGATAAATAGTCAAGAATCTATTCAAAGATCAAATATTTCAGGTTTTCAGAATTTCAAGCATTCGAATTTAAGATATATTCACAAAAAGATCCTGATGCTAGATAATATATAAATAACCATTACATGATACTAACCAGTATCACAGTTCTACTGACAATAAATCAAAATTATAATTCAAGAAACTATATTAATTTTCAGTTTCAACAAATCGAGATCATTATTCTAAACAGAGACAAGAAAATATTCCGCCAGAGGGCGCTGTGTCCTCACACATATACTTTTTACACCACAATCCCCTCCACTTTTTCAGAATCAATCAATTCACGTGATTTACCAAACTCTCAGACGCAAGTGCTCATAAAGTGACCTGATTGTAGGTTTGTTATTCCTAGGATCAAAGATTCTTATTGCCTCTTCTTATTCCGAAATGAAAAAGAATGAGCAAAAAATTTTCTTAAAATGTTGCTTGGAGTTTGTTAATGATTTTACTAATAAATAAATTAATAATTTTTGTGACATGAGTTGTCGAACTAGATAGTAATAAAAATGGCAAATACAAAGTATTCTTGACATTTTATTTAATATTTCATAAAAAAAAATGTCAAGAATACCCTAGTAGCAGAGGCTTATTGGTATTACACTGGCCATTCACCGGTTCCATTAGCAACTCACTTTTCACCAAATTTTCTCATCGGTCCGAGCCCGGTATCTTTTACATGAAACGGTCACTGTTTTTTCTACCGCACATTGTGCTCGACATCGTCATCGGCTATTGATTCAGTGGTCACTAAGCGACAGCCGTGGTATTTACCAAAGAGATTGAAGAAACGAATCATGCGTAGACTAAATAAAAGGTCTACGCATGCGCCGCCGCCATATTTGAAAAGCATTGTGTTTACCATTTCTTTTTCTACTACTAGCTATATTTGACTAGTGTCTCGAGGTAGAGTCCATAGCCGGGCTCCAGATGGGAATTATAACGCATGCGCACTTGAAGAAAGTGGTGGTAATAATTTGGCGGTATACAATGTGAACATTTAGTTTTAGCAACCCTGTTTGCTTAACTATGGAGCTGAGTTTCGGGACTCTATCAGAGAAATGAATTTCGCCCCCCATTGAGACATATCTTTCTAGTTACTCATTAAAAAAAAAGAATGATTGCAATTATTATATTTCCTTCTTATTTCTATATTTTAATAAAGATATTATAAACTTTGTGTCATGTATTTGTTCCAATATTTTTACATGCTAGCAATAAAAAAGAAGGATCCATTTCCTTCTGATTTCTGTATTTAAATAAATAGATTATGAACAAAAATGAGAATAAAATATCCTGTGTAAAAAAGTCAAGGTAAAATTACATCAATTTTTTTTTTCACTAAATATATGAAACAAAACATTTATAAATTTTATCACTTCATTATGCTTTTATGACCAAGCTATATTTTATGCATGGTTAATAAATTCATTATTTCGAATTTTTCATTATTTTTGATTTTTTTTTTAACTTTATCATGTTTATACCCCAAAACAATATTTTATGCGTGTCTGGTTTATAATTATTTATCTCAAGTAATTTCTTTAAAATTGAATTTTTTTTTGCATGCATGAATTGTTTAAACAAGCTTGGGATGCATTATAAATTTCAATTAAAAAAAAAACAAAATTAACACACTATGTTATTTAATGTGTACATTGTCTATTTTTTAATTTAAAAATTGTACTAAAATAAATCACAAGCTTCCAATAAATTAAACTTCTGTAGTTGGAGAGTAGAACTTTATTTAAAAAAATAAGATTTTAGTTTTATAAATGAGGAATACAGCGATCTAAATAATAAGCTTCTTACTATGAATTTTGCCGAACAATCAATTTATTGTTTGAAATATTTTTTAATTTATGTATTTCAAATGTTAATTTATGTATTCAAATGTTATGTATTTTAATAATATATTTCAAAACATAAAATTTTTTCCTTAGCAGCTACTTTGAATATAGCTGTCAAAAGAGATATTAAGATTATACATAAAGTTTGTTTAATAAACATAGCAGCTACGGTATTTATAAACATTAGTAAATTATGAATTTATCCACTAATCAGTAATTAAAAATTCCTGACTTTTTATACATTTTGTTGGTACATCTAAGAATAAAAAATAATCCATTGTTCTAACAATACATAGAATTTATATTCACAATCATAATGATTTAATCAACGAATACTTTGTGAATGCTATTAAAAATATAACAATATTAAGTCGTTACTCTTTTTGAAAGGATAACGGATATGTAAACAAAATACACTTTCTAGCCAGATAAATTTATCGCGTTATTTAAATCGCCAACTCGCTGAATCTCAGCTAAAATCTCTTACTCAACGCGCATGCGTTTGAATTCTCATCTGGAGCCGAGCTATAAGGGACTCTATCTCGAGACACTAGTCTATATTTGCGCTCTGGAATTAACTATTATTAAATATATCATTTTTAGCAAGCATTTATAACAGAATATTTTGGTAAGTACTATCAATTCTTTTAAATAAATAACAAGTACATATCTTTAAAATGCCTATTTATTTAATTCTGTCACTTTGTAGACATGTATTTATTTTGCACTGGTAAAATATAAGTCCGAATAAGAATTACAAATAATATGTTTGAAATAATATTAATTTTACTGTGTACTTTAGTCTATTTATTGTTTTTAGTTTATAAATATGTATAATATTAATAATATATGGTAATTAAAAACCAGTATGCAAAATTTTTATGCATTATTGCATTGTGCTCCATTGATCCAGATCAACAATGAAGTGCCACATGTAAAGATTTCAAAATGTTTAACTCTTTATGTAACGAATAAATATCTTTAGCAATTCTGTACCTAAAGAGAAATTAAAAATGTTTTTTTTAAACATAATTTAACTCTTGTTATAAATGGCATATTAAATGTACTTAAATCTTATCATACAAAATTGCCAGCTAGAACATTACTCAGTACACTTTCTTATGTTTCTGTATCTAAAATTCAAGAAGGTGAGTATATCCATTTCACTTTAAAAAATACTATTAAATTGTAATTAATTTTAATTAAATAATTTTCATAATTTATTACGTGATAAAATTAAGAATTTTAAAAGTCCCATTTGTAATTAAATTGTTGAAATTAGTCCATGTTTAATTTCCAGTACAATTTGCATATTACTTTTGTATTAAATGTATAACCAAGATATTGAAGTCCAAGTCAAATAAAGTTTGGTTGCTTTTACTGTGTGTGAATTTTTGCCTTTACAAACTATTGAAAATATGGAGCCTTTTAATGTTTATTTAGTTGATTTTTTAAGATAGAACTTTTTTGAAGAGAATTTTAAAAATCTGGTGCGTATAATATTTAATAAATAACAAAAATTAATGAAATATGTAGTAAATATCCAAGAAGAAAATGCGAGTTTCACTGTTTTCCTTGTTAGTCAATGATAAATATTAAGGCATTAATAAAAGCAACACATTTAGTTATGATAGATTATTTGTATAATATATAAATATATATATTACACATATTAATACAAGGAAAAATAATCAAACCGTTTTAGTGTAAATGTAAACAATATGAAAATTGTATGTTTGAAATTAAAAGATATTAATATATGTGTTTATATATTTTTTGCAACAAAAATTATGTTTAAAATTTTTATTGTAGAAATTATTTAAAAGAAATAATTCCAGAGACCTGGTTTGAGTTTCATCTTTCTTGGAACTTTTCCCCTGACTTAATGTAAATTTCAAAGTAATTTAAGCAATCTGAATGTATATATAAAAAAAAACAAAACAGTTTCTAAATAAAAAAACATTTAGTTGATAGGTAAATAAGCATGAACATGGTTAGAAGGGTTGAGGAACTAAAACTTATGTTGAAGTTTATAATTCTAATAGTTTATTATTTTCAGCTGACTGTTTTGATTAATAAAGGTGGTACAAGCTTGAGTGATGTTATTAGACCAATATTGATGGAATTTAGAACAAATGATTTGTCAAAGCAGTATAACTGGAAGAAGATAAAGCATAAAACATCCATTTTCCATCTTCCAGAATGTTATAAATTTGATAACAGGTTAGTATTTTATATTTAAACTTTTTAAATTTTACAGCTTGTAGAAATTTTAAAAGTAATATAGTGCAATATGAAAACATCATTAAATTCAAATGTAACGATTTATTTATAATAATTGCATTTAATCTAAATATTTCAGAACCATAACTATTGTACTAATAATAAGAATACAATATTTCATAACTTTCTGTTTTAATTTTTAATAACATTTTTTTGAGTTTGTCATGTTTGTTACTTAGTAAGGGAAAATAAATATTTTCTATTTTTTGTTTATGCTTTGCTTATGCAATTTTTTAAATGCTAAGTTTTTTAATTTGATCAAAAGAATGATTGTAGTATATGGATTAACTTTACATCTTTTCTTTCTAAATTTAAACGTTATTTTTAATAATATTTTAACTTTGTTTATTTTTCATTACACTTCCATGTACTGTTTAAAATTGTTTTGCACATAAAATTTAATATTAATATCAATTATAAAAATGTTTGAAATGTTAATTTTACTTTGTTTCTTAATATCACATTATTTATATAAGCAATTTTTGTTTCATTTTAGCTTCTACTTGCCACCATGATAGCCATATTACAGATGTTGATGTACAGCAATACATTAAAAAATGGCTGTGTGCACCTGACAGAGATGGGGGCAGAATGTTTAAAAAGAGCTTTAGAAAAAGTACAGTCTAATGTATAAATAAATATAGTTTTATAAGTGTGTTTGTAATAATATGTCTGATATATAATATGTAATAAAAATAATAAACCTTTATCTTTTGTGAACATTTTATTTTTGTGATTAACTTTATAAATATTAAAATTGAGAGTTTCACAAATATTAAAATAAAAAGTGCAATCACACACACAAATAGGAATGCATTTATCTGAGAATATAACTGAATTTTTAATCTTATTACAATAATAAATTTATTCTTATTACCAAAAATTTGTATCTCATTTTTTTATCACCCATAGCTCTGTAAATATTGCTTTTGAAAAATTTTAAGAATATTCATGTTTAAGTGAAATTTTCTGTTTATATAAAATTAAAGAATAATATATCAAAAATGAATTCAACTAAGACCATAGAATCAAAGTCTCTGTTCTAAATTAAAACATAATCAATGTTGTATTTTAAATCTATCAAAGCCTATAGTTTAGAAATGTTCTATGATAATATATTTTTGTGATATATTGGAAGAAAGGTTAAATGAATAACTTATGATTTTAATCTTCATTTTCAAAATTAAATTTCTAAATGAATTTAATGAGGACTTATTAAAATAATATATATCTTATAAAAGCAATAAAAATTTTCAGACTTCAACAATTAAATTTCAGGTGGAAGTTTGAAAAATCTTAACAATTATTTTTTTTTTAATCTAATTTAAATTTTATTTTTCCTAATATGGGGGAAAAAAACTTGATGAATATGATCTCTGGAAATTCATTGAACTTTTCCTATCGTCAAAAAATTAAATTTCTAAAACTGAAATTATATACTAAATCTGACAACTTTGTGGCATTCAATAAAAGTTATTGAAAATACTAGAATGTGTGTCCAAGAGTGAAAAAATATTCATTTAAATATACTATCCAAATTTTTTAAAGTATTAAGTCTTTCTACACAAACATTATTATATATGAAAAAACATAAATAAAATGGGTTTTCCTTAGTATTGTCAGGCTTATAAAGCAAAAATACACTATCGTTAGAAAGTTTATTAAATGATAGTGTATTTTTGATGTATAAAAGCAAAACAACAGGTTTGCTGTCCGAGTAGAATATAAAATTGCATGGCATAGTATCATCGCAACACTCACTGCCCTTTCATCGAACCGAACGAAACTCATCGGCCCATTTGCCGTAAACTCATCGCACCGGTCACTTCAATTCACTGGGGAATGATACCGTAGCCGCTCCCCGATAGAGGTGACAAATAGTGCACTGTTCCATGCACTATTGCCGCGCAGGGCCCGGTGAGTTTTCATCATCCTGAGGCGTTTGCCCAATGACCGCCCACCGTTGAATTGCTACTAGGGTAATTCGTGTGTTATAATTTTATTCGAATAAAAAATATTGTAAACCC
>JAPDSC010110691.1:498352-545949 GCA_026290005.1 Latrodectus geometricus | reverse complement strand
CTCATACCAGCCACAATTTGATATACTTGTCGCAGATATACAGTGTCAAATTTCAACTAAACGAAGTGAATAGGATGGTCAGTTTTGGATTTATGAATACTTTGATTATTTTCGCCAATAAATTTTATTTTGTAAATATTAATATAATTTTAAAAATTTTTTTATTTATATTTATTGTAAATATTAATACAATTTTTAAAAATTTGTAATTGTATTTTTTTAGAAAAAATACATAATTTACCATTTTTTCTTGTTACCGAAAATAAATATATATGTTAATTTAGTTCTACCATTGGTAGACCTCCTTCGATTTTTTAAATGTGGAGTAGACCCCGGATCCCAAAAGTTTGGACACCCCTGTTATAGATGTTTCCTATTTATTATAAAAATATTAATTTTAAAGATTTCTGAAGAAAATATTTAAATTTTTTAATTATATTCTGACATGTTTTCATTATATTATAGTTAAATTACGATTAAAATTCACATTTTTTTATTTATAAAACAATATATAAAATATTAAGAATGCATTGTTTTTTAAATAGAAGGAGTTAATCTCTAATAAGAAAATTAATACCTTGTCAAAAAATATTTCATTACATTAAAAGCTTTATAACACTTTAGAACAGACTCTTTAGAAATTGTATACATGAAAAATTAATGTTAATTCAAATTTTAATGAGGATGAAATAAAAATACGCTGTCACAATTGTGAGGATGGAAAGAAAGTATTGTCCTCATTTTTCAAGGAATACAACAGTATTCAGCGTAAAAAATTTTTTAATTAAAATCTAGAAATTTGTATTTGTAATTTTTTTTAAAAAAATGCATTTTTTAAGGATTTTAAGAATATCAAAATTTTATGCTCATTCATTACGGAAAAGAAGGTATAATTTAATTAACAGTAAAATTGAAATATAGTAAAATAAGCACTAGTCAAATAATTTTAAAAATTATTTGACTAGTGTTATTTATAAAATCCTATTTATAAAATCCGTCCCTATTTATAAAATCACATTTTATAAATAGGGGCGAGAAATCAAATCAAATTACATCGTGAAATTAGTTTTTGAAATCAAAAAGGGTAATTAGATATTAAAATTAGAAAAATGTAATATGATCAGAAAAATCAGTCTTAGAATGTAAGTTTATTTCTAGATCAATAAAACAGTCCAAATACGCAGTGTATTTGAAGAGTCTTTGAACAGCTGGCAATTATGTGGCTATTATCAATGCGTGGTCAAAGTACTTTCGAAAGGATGCACTTTGACCGTAATAATTGAATGGCAGTACCATATTTTTTACTCCAGATGGTCTCTGGTTCGATTCCCTTCACTGTTGAACACGAACATGAATATTTTTGCATGCACGTCTTTCTTATGTTCAATTAGGAATTTTTCTAGTTTTCTTCTAATTGAGGGACGAAATAAATTTCCACACTTGATATCTTCACATTTTGCTATGCCACTGTCTAATTGACAGGATAATGTACAGGGGAATGTGTGAACTTTTTATTCTAAAAGAAAATACAATGAACTAAGCTTCATTCTATTAGAAATCTTCATGAACTTTTGTACAACATTGCACTCATTTATTATAATTATTATTTTTACATGTTGAAAGATTAATTTAGCTTAAAATGTACATAGGAGAATACTTCCAACCACAATGAAAAAATAAGCGAATATTTGACTGTACAGAAATTAAAAATTTCCGGCAAAATTATTTAAATTGTCTAAATAGCAAAATTTTCATTACATCAGAGATTACAAATGAAAATGATTAAAAGTTAAGAGATTGAAATATTTATGAGAAGTAGTTACTATATTTGGAGCAAAATAATTGCCTGAAAATAACTATAGAATATATATTCTTCTATATATAGAATCTATAAACTCTATTAATTTTCATTTTTGATGGGGAGGGGAACCCCCTCCCCATAAATAATAAAATAATAATATTCACACAATTTTTTTTAAATTCTATTATTTAAATTATTTTTAATTCTATTTTATTATAATTTATTTCTTTATTTTCCAATAATGTAGAGAGAAGAGTTCATACAAGAAGCCGTTAAAAATAATTAAAGATGATAAATTAAAATTATCATCTTTAGTTAATATGTAAATAGTATTGAAATAAAAAAAAACTTTATTTTATTACTAAAATTGGTTTTAATATATTTTTCAAAAATTAAAACAAAGAATTTTATGCCAGAATTTACTATGAAAATATGTATGTGTGATATATTATTTATGATACAAAAAAATTAATTATAATAAAATCTGTATTTTATGATACAAAAAAAAAAATCCATGTACAATTATAGTGTGATTATTCCTTTAATGCTAATGTATTCCCTCGTGTTATTTACCCCATTTTAGAAAACATAAAATAAGCTTGATATATATCACATATTTGTTATCCCACTGCAGTTTTGGTTTTTTTCTTCTTTACTTACATTATTAATATTTGAAGTAAAAAAAGTTATTACTTTTGGTGATCAGAATATATTTTAGTATACATTGTATATAATATACACTATACTAAAAATTTTGAAAATTTAGATATCTATAATTTCCGTACAATTTCATGGGATTTCTATATTTTGTTTTTCACTAATAATTTTATTTAGTATACATACATACATATTCTAAGTAATCTGAAAATAAAAACTAAAAATTTCTAATTAATTTATCAAACATTTCTGAGAAGTTCCATTGTTAAACTTTTTATCACAACTTCTTCCGTTTTTGTTAAATTTTTTTAACATCTGACAGTTATAAATATTTGATTCTTAATCAATGTAAAATGTTTCTTATAAGATCACTGTTTAGATAATACTTTGAACTCAATTCAAATTTCATTAAAAAAAAATATAATAATGTGTACCTCAAATAGAGCTACAAATTATTATTATTATTATTTTTTTTTTAACGAAATTTGACTTGCATTTAAAGTATTATCTAAGTAGTGATCTAATAATATTAATTTTGCGACGTTTAATAAAGTACAATTCATAATAAATTTGTAAGAAATTTTATTATAGTATCTGATTTTACTGAGAAAATAAAGTATGTTTTATCTTAAACATTTAATATTTTTCAATTGTGTAGTACGTTAACATTGCGCTAGTTTAGATTAAAGTTACTATCGTTCTGAAAAGACATTAAAGTTAAAATTAACTGAATGTCTGAAACTTAAATGATAGTTTTTAATAATAAATCTAGCTTGATTAATTTCAATTATTTAACAGCAGCTATAAAGCTGGAGTTTAATTTAAGATTCAGATATGTTTATTAATGTATCCATAATCTCCAGCAAAGAATTAAATCTTATTTAAACTGATTGGAAAAATGGAAAACTGTTCCACACAATAAAATAATATTCATAAAAGAGTATTAATTGCTGAAATAATTTAAATAATTTCTGATCCTCATGTTTTAAAAGTAATTGCAAAAAATTAGTAATGCATAATGGTGGTAAGTTACATCAATCTTTATACCATAAATATTTATAAAAAAAAAAACTAGAAATGGGAAAGTAAATATAAATTTAATTATGCTTAAATTTTTTTCTGTAAAGTAATTCTTCATTTTCTCCCACGTTTTTCTTTCCATCCCTATTTTACATTCAAGTTAAGATGAAAGACTGCTGTTAAGAGTTTAGTTTGACCACGCCTTTCATTTCTATTTACATTTAAGTTAAGATGAAACACTGCTTTTAAGATTCAAACTTAACCACGCCTCTCTAAGTGCTTAGCTTTTAGGTTTACTATACATAGGTATCGGCAGTGATTGCGCCAATAGTATATCTTGGCGAAGCAGTTTGAGCCACAGAACAAGTTACGGAAGTGTTCCCATTAGTTTCAGTTTGAAAAATCGGTCATTTTCATTGGTTGCTAATTATTTTAAAACCGTTAGAAATCCTATTCTATTATCGCCATGGCAACAGTGTTTTTGAAAACCCGCCAAGTACGGGACCCACAGCACACTTTCGCTAAGTTGGCGGAGTAGGGGACCTAAAGCGCATTTTTGTTCAATTTTT
Organism: Latrodectus geometricus; assembly: GCA_026290005.1. Classification (NCBI taxonomy): domain Eukaryota; kingdom Metazoa; phylum Arthropoda; class Arachnida; order Araneae; family Theridiidae; genus Latrodectus; species Latrodectus geometricus. The sequence continues at coordinate 541,902 of JAPDSC010110691.1, read as the reverse complement.
TTACGCAAGAATTTCATTTTTATTTCTTATTCTTCCTTTCCTTCTAATTATAAATTTTAGAATATTACATTTTTATTTGTGTGTTTATTAATAACTAGCATTAGTTTATTTATTAAAGAGCATACATTTCTTTTTTTCTAAGAAATAGATACTTATTACCTGACATAAGTTTTTGTTTAATTGCATAAAATCTGAAGTTTTATCTGATGTTTGTTTTGTTTGTAAAATTATGTAAATTTTTTTTCAGTGTACCATAACTTTCTATAATTCATATCTACAATAAAATATTTTATCCTACATTAATACAGTTTTAAAATTTTAATATGAAAAGTTGTTTTTGCTTCGTAAATGTATCCTCGGTAGTATAGTGGTAAGTATCCCCGCCTGTCACGCGGGAGACCGGGGTTCGATTCCCCGCCGGGGAGAATAATTTTTCTTCATGTTCTGAGAGTTGAAAATATTTTTATGTGTTTAATGCTTTTGTAATACATTGTAAGAAATAACAAATTACTTATAAAATATATGGGTATAAGTGCGCGCAAAGTGAAGTCAATTTCAGAAAAATGCATTTTTAGTTTGAGGATTATATTTCGCTTATACGTTATTTTATTATATTTGTCGTATTACATTTGTAGTTGACACATATTCTGTATTTATACCAATAAAAAGGTTTCCAATGTTGCAGAAGTTTTCATGTGGCTGCCTGTACTTATATTTCATAAACTGTACAACATCTCATTAAAATCCTTCATCAAGTACATATTATGAAAAAAAATAAAAAAATATTTTCATTTCCAAGTAATAGATGGCGATGAAAAATTAATTATTAGTAACAAAAGCTGTTGTTTAAATTTAATTGGTATTTATTTGTTAGGATATTTATTTTAAAGAATGTTGTCTTTTATGAATCAATTCTTTTAATAACATTCGTTTTCTTACTTACTTACTTATTAATATAAATTTCTATTACAATATAATTAAAAATAATATAATCAGGGCCGTGCCTGGGTATATGGCCGCCTGCGTGCCAGTCTGTATGGCCGCCCCCAGGATAACATTAAAAAAAACTACTTTAATTTTTAATGTTTATTATTATACACAGGGCATCAAACCGGGAAAAAAATCAGTTTTTGGTTAACCGAAATCGAGAACGAAAAAAAATATTGGTTTTGTTCCCAAAACCGGTTTCTGAAAAGAAAAACCGGCTAAAAACCGGTTTTATGAGATTTATATGTTTGGATGAAATTTAAGAAAAAAAAATGCACAAAATAAACATTTTTTTATTTAAAATTTAAACAAAAATAATAACATGAAAAAAATTATGGTATTGGTTTTATAATCACAGACAAAATTATCAAACATAAAGAACAAGGAATAACCCTTAAATCTATACTAACATATTAGGATAACAAAGCTCAGTGGCTAATGGCAGATCTGGGCTGACTTGCAACTTGGGAGGTATACAAAATAGAATTAATTTACTTACTTTAATAATAACATGAAAAAAAGTAATTATGGTATTGGTATTATAATCACAGACAAAATTATCAAACATAAAGAACATAGGAATACGATAATTTAAAATCCTAGGTGTCGCTCAGTGACAATTTAAAATTATTTGATTTTAAAAAATCAAATCTTACGTATTATTTATTGATATTGAAAATAGTAAAGGTTTTTGGTTAATTAACCGGTTTCATAAAATTATTTCGGTTAGGTTACCGGTTAATTAGGGAAATCTTTCAATCTTTCAATTATCGCGATTGAAAGTGAAATTGCTGAATCTTCACGAAGCAATTATTAAATAAAGTACATATTAAAAGTTAATCCTACGGGATTTTTTACTGACAAAATCGTCAATTGCTTCGTGAATATTTAAAGATTCAGCAATTTCACTTTCAATCGCGATAATTGAAAGATTGCTCATACGTTCTTGCGTCATGGAAGTACGTAGGTAATTTTTTATGATTTTCAATTTAGAAAAACTACGTTCTCCAGACGCAACTGATACAGGCATGGTCAATAATAGTTTTAAGCTTGTAGATACATTTGGAAATGAATTTTGTAAATTGTGTTTGTACAAATACTTTAGGAGTTCTTCGGGTTGTTTCCTATCTTTTATAATTATTTTCAATGAAATTAACTCTTCGTATAATTCTGCTCCGTTTATGTCGCACGATTCGCCATCCTTGAATTTATTATGAAAGTCGAAGCAACTTTTTTTTATGTCGTCCTCTCCTATTTCAACAAATTTATATAAAAATCCGAAAGACTGTTCGAAATTGGATAATGTTTCAAATCGGGTAGTAACAGATGAAATGGCTGTATCCAATATTACATAGAAAAAATTAATTTTGAAATTTTCTTTAGCAGTTAACTGAATATCCTCATCTCCTTCATAGTCAAATTGTTTTCGCTTATGGCGTCGACGTAGATTAATTTCAACAGGAAATTCCGGTTGTATTTCAAGTGATTCACATAATTCATCAGCAATTTTCAAATACTTTTCGAAATTTTCATCATTTCTAATACTTTGGAAAAAAATTAAAATATTATTAATAGATTCAGCACATGAAGTAAGATTCCAAGAAACGGTCTGCATCATTTTACTAATAATATTTACTTTTTCTAAGATTTCGTACCATATTACTGTGGAACAAATAAATTTGTACGATTTAATTTTCATTGCCAAACATTTAGCTTCATGTTGACCTATTGGTGTTGAACATTCTTCCGCTAGTTCTATTAGGCTGTCATAAATTTCACCTAATTCATGACGCAGTGGTCTAATCGCCTTAATCCTTGATTCCCACCGGGTTACGCTAACTTGTTTTACTGTTAACGATTTTACATGTTTTTTTAAAATTTGCCATCGAAAAGGTGATCCGGAAAAGTAATTGTATATTGCTGACACATTACTAAAAAAATCCACAGTTGAAAAAGAAACTTTCGCTGCATCATTGACGACCAAATTTAATGTATGCGCGTTGCATGGCATAAACAAAGCTCGTGGATAATTGTCCAAAATTCGTTTCTGCAATCCAATATGTTTTCCAGCCATATTTGATCCATTATCATACCCCTGGCCTCTCATATCGTTAACATTTAATTTAAGAGAGCTTAATTTTTCAATTAAAAAGTCGTAAAAAGCTTCTCCAGTACTTTTTTGAGCTGGAGAAAAACCAACGAAATTTTCTCTCACTTCTACTTCGTCATTTTGAATATGCACATATCTCAAAATTATTGTAATTTGCTCGACATGTCCCATGTCCGGCGTACAATCCAAAATTACTGAAAAATATTTGGCGTCTTTTATTGCTGACAAAATATATTTTTGAATTTGCGCTGCAAGGATACTAATTATTTCATTTTGGAAGCGATTTCCCGCATAATGTGGCATATGGTTCTTTAAAGCAACTGATTGTTGAATGCGATTTATGTGATCAGCCATAACATCATCAAATTTTCCTATCATTTCAATTGCTTTTAGAAAATTTCCATTATTGTTTTCATACAATCTGCTCGAGCTACCTCTAAACGCTAAACCCTGTACTGCCAGAAATTGTACCACAGATATCATGCGTACGACAATTTGATACCATCGTTTTTTCTCTGCGTCATAATACCGTTGCAAATTTTTATCAATTGTAGCTTTGTTTTTTAAATTTAATTCCAAATTTTTCCAATTGGTGCAATTTCCGATATGCAGCGATGTTTTTTCATGACGAGATAAATTATCAGATGTGTGTTGCCAATCATTGAAGCCTTCATTAACTAATTTTATTTCTTGTTTGCCAAATAATTTACAACAGAAGCAAAATATGGAATCCGTTTTTGGAGAATAGATTAACCACTCACGATTAAATTTTTCACCATTTGGCATTTTTCTATAGAAATAAGTTGATGAAAATGATCTTCCCAATTCATTAATTGGATATGTAGATTGTTTATTTTGTATGGGTCCTTTTTCGATTAATATATCCAATATTCTAGTGGTAATTGTTAAAGGCCAGCAAGCTGGATCATTTAAATCCATACACATAGCAAAATATGCTTTATCAATTTCAGTGGTATCGGTATTGTATAGATCGATATCCTTATTATCTTCTGTTTCCATTTCGTCGGTACTACTAGTATTGTCATTAGCCTTTTCATTTTCGACAGATAATTCATTTTCATTTTTATCGCAAAACAAATCATCAATTGGATTTAATTGGCTACTACAACTACTTTCCGGTTCTGGCGATTTTACTAAAAACTTTGTTAATGAGCCAAACATTTTTTTAGCTTCATTTTGCTTTTCCTCTCGCTTTCTTTTATATTGCGCTCCAGACAATCTTTTCGTTTTCCTTTCAGACATTCGTAGGCCTTTAAAAATGTTAAAAAATAAAAAATTAAAAAAAAAAAATTAAATAATAATTAAAATAAATAATAAAATAGCGCAATTTAATATTAAATTACTTAAAATCTATAATTAATGTATATTTTAATGCGCATAGGATGACATGATAAGAAAATCATTTATAAGCTTTTTAAGTAAAACATATTTTTAAACATAAATATGTCAAGATTTATTTTGAAAATGAAAACGGAGAGGAAAATTCAACCACATATAACTGTTTTCTAGTTCAATGTCAGATAAATTTCTTCCATTTAATAACAATAACATTGTAATTATAAAAATATTATTCAGTTTTAAATTTTAAACTATTGATTTTTAAATTTTAGATTTTGCTTTAAAATAATTGAATGAAATTTTTGTAATTTTGATAATATTTTCGTAATTTAGATAATCTCTTCTTCCACCAATTTCGTTTTGGTTTAGTCTTTCGTTACAGAATATTGCATGTTAAAAAAATGACGACTAAATTACTAAGATTAATTTAATTTTAATAATTACATTACCGTAAATAAAGAACAATAAACATCATAAAAAATATTAATAATAAACATACCTTAGATTACCGTAAATAACGAACAATAAACATCATAAAAAATATTAATAATAAACATACCTCTCTTCTTCCACCAATTAATTTAATTTTAATAATTAGATTACCGTAAATAACGAACAATAAACATCATAAAAAAATATTAATAATAAACATACCTCTCTTCTTCCACCAATTGCTTAGTGTTAGATTTATTCAAATACTTAATTCATATATTGAAAAATTTATAGTTTAAATTTTCATTTCAACACATTGCCATTTTAATTATATAATGCACTTTCTTAAATGAAAACTATTTAAAGCAAGCTAAAAGAATATACTACTTATATAAATCATGATCTAAATTTAAATAAGCCATTAAAATAAGTTCTAGTAATATGCATTCATTCAAGTATCTAAGTATATTATATTTCACTTTAAAATAATATGAATCAGAATTATCAAAACAATAAAATATACATATTATTTACCATTGCAAGTACTTTCGAAATATAAAATGAATCAAAATTTCACCTCTTAAGAGACTTCACACTTTCGGTTTTGAATCAAAATTAAAAACCTGCATTTAGTTACTTCACATAAATATTTAAACCATTCCAAACATTCTTGCACTTACCTCAGACATTCCCCATCCAGAAGCCATCACAAAAATATCACAAAGCGAACAAGGGAGCAAAATAAAAATTAAAAAAAAAAAAAAAAAAATTGCCGGCACAACGCACAACCAACGTGGTGAACAAAGAATTAAAAATGGCGCTTACATTCTTCGATTTGTTCGATTAGGGTTGTCAGAATCCATATTTGGCGATTTATCGTCTACTTCGAAAAATCGCGCCAAGAGCGACCGTACAGTAAATCTGAGCCTAATCAGTTTTTATACATTTCTTATTTCTGAGAAACTCTTTTTAGATAGATTAGATTAGAGAAACTGTTTTTACTTCGTATCTTAATGAAAACAAACCGATTGTATTTTTGCCCAGTAAACAACTTGTAACGATTTGGCCGCCTCTTAATTTCGGCCGCCTGCGTGCGGTGCACGCAATGAACGCCCGTCAGGCACGGCCCTGAATATAATAACAACAGTGTAATTAAAATAATATATTTAAAAATAAAGTACTATAATTATAATTTTGGTTTAAGTAATTGATTCATAATACTGATATGTAGTACTTTTTATTACCTTCATTTATTAAAAATGAAGGTAATATCACAAAATAATGTTTTTAAGCCATACAAATTTACTTCCTATACAAGACATGAAACATTAGTTTTTTTAAAATATCATCTAGTTAATATTTTCAGCATGAATTAGATCTTCCTCGAATAAAGTTTCTAGAAATATTGCTATAAAAATTTTGAATAATGAAATATTTTTGAAAAGTTTCAAGTATTACTTAAAACTTTTCAAAAATATTTAATAAAAATAAAATAATAAAATCGAAATTTTTTTTTTAATTATTGTTCCATATAGGTATGCTGAAGGCATGAGAAAAACGTTAATTTAAAAAGTATTACTTATTTTCAAGTTATAAATTCAAATTTTAGTTAACTTTCTAACTTTATGTAGTACTAGAATTTTTGATTCTCGTTTATGCTTTATGCAAAACATGCTTTCGTAGCTGAATCGGGATCTGAGAAAACAAAGTGGGTACGTTTATACTATGAAAATTTTTTCATGATAAATTACTGATAATGATAAATATTTATTGAAAAAAATTAAAAATTACTAAAATTTCTTGAATCTCGCTTTAATTTGCTTAATATGGAAATTTATTTTGCTTGCCTCTTATTTTCAACAGATGGCAGCACTATTATAAACATGCATATTTTATAGTATTCCATCTAATGGTCTTCAAAGATATATTCTCCTCACTCATAGATATATTTTAAGAATAGTCTATCTTAAGAATAATCTATATTTAAAATTTTTATTTTATTATTATTTATTTAAAATTATCTATTTTAAGAATAGTCTATCTTAAAATGTGTGAGTGAGGAGATTTTCCCGGAATCATTAAACTTTCATTCCCTTGAAAAATAAATAATTTTAGTTTTAAATCAAGAAATGTTACCATCATTCAAAAGAACTTTTTTTAATATAAATATCAAAATTAAAATTGCGTAAAGAAATATCAAATATGACATTGTTTTGCTAGTTTCAGTTCTCATTGGCTATTATAAGAATATATTTAACAGCAAATAATTAGATATAATTCTAAATCAAAAATGTTTAAAGTGATAGTTTTCAAATTTAGCAATTTTTACTTTATTGATCACTTGCAGTGAATTATTTGATATAGCCGGAAATTTTTATAAAGTTGTTCAGTAAATGAAAAACAGTTTATAAAGTTATTTATTTGCCATAAGGGAAACTTTTTCCTAGATAAGGGACGATACACACACCTGGATTATAACAGGAGTACAAATGAAGAGAATTCCCGAATACTTTTCGAAAATTTTTTTTTTAATTATTGTTCTATATAGGTATGCTGAAGGCATGAGAAAAACATTAATTTTATAATCAGTGACTGGATTGGAATCTAAGAACTTATGGAAATAAGAGCATCCCTAAACCCTAAGGCTGTTAAAAAAAATTGTGCTGTGTGCTGTTATTTCGTTTGAAAAATTGTCCCAATGTATATTTTAGTGTTGTAAAAAAAATTATTTGCAGGGAAGAAAATATTTTTGCTCTTTTAGATCAAACGAAAAAGAAATGAAATGCAGCTTCGTGTTAACAATTTTAAAATGCTTGCGCCTATGCAAAGAATTAATTTTTAAAATATTTTGTCATTCGTATATTTATTTGATATTGTGATGAATACCTGTTATTCCACATATAAAGATATTAAATTAACAATATCTTTTTCTGTAAAAATAATCTTTTTACCGAGTAATTCAATCATTATCTTTGTTTAAATTCATACTCTTGGTTCGCACTGTGTCTCTATACCTTGCTCAAATTTACAATTGTTAATAAAATACTTTTTATTCATCCACTCAAGTTCAGATCCATTTTTTTAAACTTTCAGTGGATGATACTTAATTAAAATATTAATTATTTAAATTTATTTAAATGATTTTAATTTTCTATGGGAGAAATACACCAGTGTTTAATGGTGCTATCTGTTGGCTTCAAAAGTTACTATCTCTTTCTTTACATTTCTTACATTCTTCAATTTATTTATTTTTATTATCTTGTATATAAGTTTATGACTTCCTTTGAAAATTCAACTTCGTAGTTTTGAAATAAATTTGTGAGAGCGATGTGTGAGAGAAAATGTTTATGTGATAGAGATAATTTTTCTAATTAAAAAAATGAATGAAACTTATTTATAAAAGGCTTTTGGCAATATAATGAAATGAAAATTTTGTCTTGCTGTGGCAAAGTTGGTATCTTTATGTTTTCGGGGATCCAATCTCTTCGGAATATAAAAATAATCGAAGCAATAAACAAAACAAACAAACTGGATTGATGTTATTGACCCTTGCTTTACAAAGAGACAACAAGAAATTTAATAAAAATATCTAAAGTAATGTTGACCTAAGTAGAAATGGATTTATAGATTTAAAAAATTACACACACACATATATATATATATTACTTGTTTATTATGGTTGATCTGATATGTGGTTTCTCTAATTCTACTCTTAAAAAGAAAAAGCTCATTCTCTAAAATGGAAATTAGCATTAAAGCGGAACATATTATTTAATTGGTAGCAAAGTGTTGCTATTTTTAAACATATTTTCTTTTTTACAAATTGTTGAATCCTTACAAAAGAGGTTTAGTGTCATGACAAATATAAATCTTTCAAAATATTACTAAAGTTAATTGGAATATAATAAAAATAATCGCTTAAGGTAATTCGAAATTAAAACTTTTTTATAACTTCGGAGTAGGATAAGGAAATATTCGGAGCATTCATTATCTTATATTGATTATGTATTTAATTATGTTACGGAACACTATTTTAAGAAAAATTTAGTGGTAACAATAATTTAGTTACCATCGAGTGGCAACAAGAGCAACAAACTGTTATTCGAATTCCACAGGGTCTATAAAGTCAAGTATTGAAATATGATGTTCCCGACGTAAATGCTGTTTTATTGTGTTCTGTCTTTGTAATTTAATTGTGTTGAGCTCTTTTATTGAGATTAGTGAAAAAAAGTTATTTTCAGTAGTATATAGCATTGTTTTTACTGAAAGAATTACTGATATGTAATTATTATATACTTTATCAATCAAAAACCTTTTATATTAAAGTTATATCTTCACGACGGAGGGTGTTTCTATAATGTGTATAAATATGAGGGTCAGTATGCGGATGCTTTCATTAACCAGATACATTCAGATAAAAGTAATCTGCAATAGATTTTTTTTGTCTGAGTATATTTGGCTTTAGAATATATAACTAAAATTCATAGTATAATACAATAATACACCAGCAACAAAGCATTGGCAGAAATGTTAAAAATTATAAATAAAAGAAGTTTTCTTAATATTATATGATATGATTTTTGTCTTTTGTAGGCTGCTTCTGAGTGTGACGAAACTTCGGAGTGTTTCAGCAAGGGCCCGGGACAGTACCACTGCGGGCCATACCACATTTCCTTCGAATACTGGAAAGATGCTGAGAAACCAGGAGAGGACCCTGAAGACCCTCTTGGTATTTTTCTCATAATTATTCATTATCATTTGATCTACTATTTTTTTTTTTTTTTTTTTACTTTTTGTATGATTTGTCATGGGAATTTTCTCAAGACAAAAATAGGCCAGACTATTTGTGGTAAAACCAAATATAAAGTTTCTTGGGAAACTGTCATGGGAATTATTCTCAAAATAGAAAAAAAAAAAAAAAAAAAAAAAATGGAAAATATACTTTTTTTTAAATCAATTTGTTTCATAAGATTAATACCTCAATGTTTAATTTCAGTCCTAAAGCTGAGGCTTTTTTCGTGATTTTTAATTTTCCTGGTTTCTTTTTATGTACTGCTTTGCGGTTTCGATTTAATGATTACTTTATGGTCACTTTTTGTACCAAAAGCTAATTCGAGCTTGAATAGTTTTAAGTGAATTTCGAATATTTACAAATATTTATATTTGAAATGGGTATCAAATTTACAAACTGGAATTATATATAACAGTCAATGTGCTAACAATTCAACTGTTAGCTTGTCTACTGCCTACTATCTAGAGGGAAGAATGCATTGATAAATACATAACTTTAGGCGAGTTCTGGGCGGTACCTGAAAGTTAACGGGTTTGGAATACTTGCCTGTTATCCAGCGCCTTACAGTTTTGAGCCACGATCAGGTGACTCGGTTCCACCTGATCTGGCACCTTGCTATCTACATCCTCGCTACACACTATCTATGATAGTAATTCATACTCTGGCGTCGGAAAGCAGTAAATCCAGGAAAATTTCTAAGCATTCAATTCGACTCAGTCTAACTTAATGGATGGACCATGCTTTTTGGAGTCAAAGGCTTTTTTTGTTCTTCACTATTTGGATGCTTTCTATTCGTTTTTTTTATTTATCCAAGAAGAGAATTCTTATTTTGCATGATTTGAATAACTTTTATTCGGTTTGTATACATTCAGAATGAAAATATTTGTTACGTATGATTAGATTTTTATATATTCAAAAAGAAGATTATTGCTCTCAAATTTGCCGAAAAGTATCCAAACAACCTACATATTTCATATATACCTATATAATCGTACTACATTTCTCATTATCAACTAACTGAATAAATAGACGGATAACTACAATTTTTCTATGTATTTCTTTTGAACACTGATTTTTTATTTACTTTGACAGATTTCGAAAAGTGCTTGAACCACAAGCCTTGCGCTGAAGCCGCCATCAGGGGTTACATGCAGAAGTGGGGGAGGGACTGCGATGGAAATGATAAAATCGATTGCTTCGACTTCGCTCGGATCCACAAGACTGGAGCATATGCTTGCAATGATTCTTATGTTCTAAACACTGACTTCTGGTCTAGATTTGAGAACTGCTACGTAGAAGAGTAAACTCTTGTATATTTTATTTCTTTTCTAAGATATATCAGTATTGATTTTTGTACATATTTATATATTTATAATTTTCTTGTCATTAAATTTGTTAAATTTATTAAGCTTCTACATCTCTGTCTATAAACTTTTAAAATCAACATCCAATCGAAATCATTTAATATCATTGTTGTGTTCAGTGTTAACATTGTGTAATATCAGTGTTAACATCATGTTTATCAACATGATGTTAACACTAATGATGGTAATATTTGAGGATATTAAATTCTCTCGTGATTTCTTTTATATTCTTTAAAATAAATATCATTGTATTTATATATTCTAAGAGTAGTATACCAAATCGTATAGTTATGTAATAGAGTTTATATTAAAAAAGGGGGATTCATTAATTTTTCAGATAAAAATTATTATTGGGAAGAAGACATGAATATTTTGTTGATGAGTATTGTTATCCATGTGTCCCTGCAGGATAATTTTCCGTTTTTTGCAGAGAATATTTTAATAATATTTAACAACTGAAAATGTGTACCAAAAAATTATTTTTTACTTGTTTATCAAAAATTTTAAAGTTTAAAAATTGTTTAAAAAAAACATGTTTAAAAAAAAAACAATCAGGTATTTATGTTAACTTTAAGAGAAACACTTGTAACATTCTCTTACAACCTGAACGTTAACCGTTCCTGAATGCGCAATACTAAAGTGGTTTAAATTATACAATTTCATCTTCGAGTTTAAAATTTAAGAACATTTAGTATAAATATAAAAATTTTTGGTGTTATTTGATTTTTAAAATAAAATTTTATGCAGAATATTCCAAAGAATATTCTGCATAAAATAATGCTACCTTTCTTTGTAAATATGAAGAGCATGATCCGATTTCATCATTTTTCATAAATTTTCCCCATTTTCCTCGTTTTTTTAAGAATAATTTACTGTGTCAAATGCAATAAGTGATGCTTAGTTTCTACAAGAACAAACTCAAAAAACTATAAATTTCACATTGAGTTGGTAAGAATACTCATTTAACATTTTTTGAATTTTTTGTAATAATTTTATCTGTAAAAAAATTTCTTGTTAATATTTACATTTTACCCATAAGAAACATATTGGACTACATTTTTGAATAAATGCATTTTGACATTTGTGATCTATATTTTTAAGAAACTGTGATTCTTCAAAGCATTAGATTATTTATGTAAGACTTATGTCGATTATTTCCGTGTAAAAAGCTATGTCGTCTAATACTGCAATTTATTGCCAAATGTTATTAATTTAAAAATCGCTGAGCTTAAACTATTTTATAAGATAACGTTTGATTTTCTGTTTACACTTAAAATTTTCCCTTTTCATAATTTTTTCAACCGCGGGAATGTAAATATGAATTAAAAAATTGTATATATCAATGACATAGAAGAAGCATATGAATTAAAAAATTTTTTTATTTATATATCAATGACGATTTAAATCAACTGTTGTATTTCGTCCTTCACATGTTGAAAAAAAAATTAGGAAAATTTGGAATCTAAGCTAGCGTTAATTGGAGTTACACAGAAAGAGGCGAAGCTTTTTTGACGTAAGCCTTAATATTTGACTACTTATTCTTTTGACGAATATGAACGATGGGGTAATATGTAAACGACGAAATGTTAATATAGACCAAAATAAAAGCAAAATCGGCATATAAATAAATATTTATTTTTGGGAACCGAATTTTTTAGTGTTTGCCTCTATGGACACATCTATTATATTATTACCCAAAAAGTAGTCCGTTGAAACAATATTGGCACATTTCCACCAACGTTCTCTGAACCATTTTGTCACATAGCGATTGACGTCTTGTGCTAAGCTCCTGAGACCACCATATTTATCTATTAGGACACCAGAGGTCGTTGGCGTTAGTTCTGCCATGGCAGACCATAAGTTCCTGTGCCTAAAATGGCACATGTTCCTTTCTAGGAAATCTTCCAGTTCTGGACGAGTCTCTTTGTTACCCCACAAGTGAAACGCGCCTGGGAAGAGGAGGTTGCTTTCAATGGCTTGTTTGGAGGCGTATCCAACAAGCAGACGTTTGTTATTTTTCCACATTTCATTCAGAGGAGTCGAAAATTCATAAGAACTCGGCATCATGTAATGCCCCAGTGTCCTCACAATGAGTGTCATGAGCTCCTTGTGTCGGTCATCTATCCAGCTATCGAATAGTCCCATGTAAAACAGATGGAAATCGATGACCACAATCTCGTTCGTGTTGTCTAGGAAGCGCTTCACCTGGTTCAGAACCTCCCTCACCGAATTGTTGGTCCTCAGAATGCTGTGCGTTATCCAGAATTTCTCTTTGCTTCCTGCAACGTGCTGGAAGATGACGCGGAAGTCCAAGAATCTGTTTCCGTAGACCAGTTGGTTGAAAACGTCTTCGTCGTGGCATATTTGGTACCGGATCTTGGCTGTGTTTCTGTCGGGTCTGTAAGGCTCGTAACTGCCCGCATTGTGCGTTCCAGGCAACATCAGATCCTTTAGGGTTTGGTTGCCGATTATGTGCCTCATTTCATACATCCAGCGAGGTCTTGCTCTAATGCAGGATTTCGCAATCAACCTGTTTAGATTAATGTAACCTAAAATATATTCAAAAAATAATTTAGACAAAAAACAAACAATTCAAATGAATAAATAGGCAACATTTGGATTTACTGAAAAAATTTGATATTTTTCAGAAAATCCAAAAACTGCTTATTCAAACAAAATTCGTCCTTTATAATCCTTCCTTGAAATATGTCTTACTGCAAATATAAACATGGATTTTAAATTAATTAATTACTAAGCAGTATGTTTATAAAAATTTTGTGCATTTGCCAGCATGGAATTTAATTTGATATTATTTTCCAATTAATTTTTTGATTATTAAATAAATTATATTTTTTTCAATTATAAAAAACAAAAAATTCAATTATAACTTTAATGATTTTTATTCGAAGAGTCAATATAATTAATTCAAGAGTAAATTATGTACAATTTGTGTTGGAATTCAGTATTTCATATAAAAAAATTTTATGTATAGAGGTAATAAAATAGGCTCCTTGCGTTAAGCAATCAGTGAATGAACTCTAAATATTTGCGAATAATGTAATAGATATTGGAACAAAAGATATATATCTCTAATCAACAAAACAAATAACTTGGGCTTTTTTTAAAATGAATTGCAAAACAATTTAAGTGAATGGAACCCATGGAAAATAATCTGAAAAAGTACAAAATCCGTGGTTAAAAAAATTCAAAAAGTTTTATTCTTATTAATTAATTTTGTTTAAGAATAAAATTATATTTTTCAACATTCAGTGCTTCCACTAAAATGTTCGTTGATGGTTTCAAAATAGTATCTGGGACAGTACTATTTTCTACTCTAGGTAACAGCCGATATTTTCCTAATCAAGCAAAACTTAATATGCAAACACTTTCTTTTGGGTACAGATATAGACATCACAAAACATTTACAAAAGTTACACCTGTTAAATCAATTCTATTAGTAAGAACAAGCAACAACATTTAAGCCTGTGCTTCTAACATCCAAGTTACAAAAATAAAATAATGGACCACAATGATTAAAAAATAAGATTTTTGACATCTTAAACGATACAAAATTCTTTGAACGAACATGCGTATAGTGTCAAAGCGGTTAAGAATCTCATTTGTACAATTTTATCAAAAGCCAAACATTGTTTTCCTATAACTCGGTGGTTTATTAAAAGAACTCGTGGATTCTAATGATGGGAACATATGCAAGTTAACAGCAAAGCAGTTTAGGCTCTAATATTAAAAACAAATCTTGTTCCAAAACTTTCCTTTTTGGAAGTCTATTCTTGTGGTAATTTGTCTACCACAAGAATAGTTCTCCCTATTGTCTGGTTAGCGTTGGTTGCTACCGTTACAAGAGCTGTCCATTTAAAATAAAGGTTATTTTATGAATTGGAGTGTTTAGAGTAGTACCTTGTGTTCTTTTCAACGCGTTCAGCAATCCAAAACTGATGCTCTTCTTTTGGTTCTTCCTGTCAAAAATAGAATGTGTCTTGTTTCCAAGGCAACAAACGTATGCAAACTAATTGGTGGGTCCTAATTCTCATGGTCGATAGCCCATCTGTAGTTATAAAAACTACGCATTACACACTACCATTGAAGTTCTTAAAAGAATCCCGAACGCACCTACTTTCTCTTTGATTATACTTTAATTTTTAATCCACATTAAAATTTTTAAACTAATTTAACTTCTTAATTTAACTTGTAAAAAAAAAATTCTTGTTACTTTTGGCAACCATATTCTTCCGTATTTAATATATATTCTTCTGTATTTGATATTTTTTCATTGCTTTGCTTTTTATTCATTGTATTGCTTTGCTTATTTTTCAATGTATGACATTGATTCCATTTATTTCAATTTTATATATTGATATAGTTTTATTTTCTTCTTATAGAGACACTCTTCGGGGGAATAGCACGAATATTTTTAGACCTTTGTTTTTCGTGTTAGTCAGAAAAGAGTGTCTTATTTGCATAGTTGACCATCTCCCTCCTGATTAAGACGTGATCCCTATGCCTTTTCCTTATTTATATTTATATTATATTACATTGTATTTCTTGATTTTGTCTTATTCATATTAAATTGCATAGTTTTTTCTTAATGTTCTAAATACATCTTACTTACTTTATATCGGCATTTCTTTCAATAACTGATTTTGCGCTGATTTGATTGCATATAATATTTGTTGTTTGATATTGTAATTGCTTTTTGTATACATTGTATTTACTGCTTTATGTATATATTTATACACAGAGTGCTTGATTCTCTAAAATTTTTTTACAAATTAAGAGGGGTGATAATACCTATCTAGATGAGCAATAATTGCATCGGAACATAGGGTCGCATTTCACTCTGAGAATGAGAAAAGTGGAATTAAAATTGCAGCCTGAAGTATTTACTACAGTATTGGGAAAGCGAATGTACAATATCGAAAGCTTCAGAATGAGATTTATAATTTAGTAATAAATTCACAGAGCAAATGCTTAAAATGCCAACCACGAGTGTTGTTGTACCATTGTTACCAGCGGAGGAAACTCGGCCGCTCTCTCTACGAGGAAAAAGTCGTGGTTAAGCCAGAGAGAGGAGCTCAAGCCACAGGTCTAATTCTTCAGATCGATAGTGTGGGATATATGGCATTCAAGAAGAAATGGACTGTGATGGAAAATATCTCTGAATTGAAGAAGGAATGTGTAATTAATACCAGACACTATTGACAAGACAGAGAAGAGTGAATTGTATGAATTTTTCCTTGGACGTAGTTGTTCCGAGTGGCTTGTGATTGCATAGATTGTGAAGAGTAACTCACAGAGTTATTTGGATGATAATTTCATGAAGAAACATTTTCATTCATAGAAATTATTTATTCTCGCGACTCTTTTCTTAAGAAGAAAAAGCAAGAGAGAGAAATATGACTTACTAAAATACCTTCATTTAAAAAAATAGATAAATAAAATCATCTAAAAGAAAGTTACGTTAAAATATATCTATGGAGTTAATAACATGGAACATTGAAATGCACAGTTTGTTGCCTAATTTTCAATAAAAACTATATCATGTTCATTTTTTTAAATGAAAAAGCTTTTGAATTCAATTTAAGAAATAAAACATGCAATCTTCTCAGTTAGATATAAGAAACTATGAATCACCTATCCAGAATCCAAGGCAGACATCATTCAGCTTGTTGTCGAAGAATTCAATCCTCGGAAACTGGATTCTTGTCCTATAATACCCCTCGGGGTTGTTCCTGGTAGGTGCCACTTCCAGGGGGTCATGGCTGCCTTCCGCAGGATCGTGATTGAAAAGGCCTACCCATGATGTGGGGTCCTCATTCATACCAGGAGGGGCATCAAACCAATTTAATTCCAGCAACCGCTCTGTGATCACTCCTTCCGGTGTGTGAGACGCCAGTGAGTTCACGGTGAGCAAGACCCTGGGACTTGACGTTTTGTCTTCTACATCTGTTAGAATAAAAAAATGTTAATTATATGATGATATATATTACATCACTGCTGTAATGTATCATATTGTCACCAATTTATAAAAGTTATTTGTTATTGTCTTGAAATATCTCAAATAAGTAAAAAATATTTAAATTTTGGGCGAATATTTCGCAAGTTAGGCATATTCTAAACGACATTTGTAATCATTTGTCAACTTTTCCTTCCAACTCTTGGCGACTTGGAGACCTTTGGAGAAATTCTTGACGATTTGGCAAGTATATGACAATTTTGAAAAAATTTACTACTACCAATATTAAGGAAGATAGGCTGGAACCTTCCGAAACCTTGAAGAAATTCGTGGATTTTCGCGCCGAGTCCAGTGTGTTAGTTGTTATGGTTAGTGGATAAGGACGATAGGTCTTGAATCTAGTGCAAAGAAGTTGTTGTCTGTCTGAGGCATTTGAGGCTTCTGTGATAAGAAGGTGTTTCTTGTTGTATTAGCTAAGTTGATGCTGTGTAATTATGATTGGGATTTCTACTGCTGGAATTTCTTGTATCTTGTTGAGTTTACACGAATTAAAATCTTGTAACTCTTAAAAGATTGTTTTATTGACTCTCAATCATCATGAATCCAATAAGCGTGGTACAATATTCAACACTTGAACTCAGTAATAACATTAGTTTCGGCCAAGAAATGCAATTATAAGTCATGAGCCCATATAAATAATTTTTTTAACCTGAATAAATATATTTAAAGTTTAATTTCTTGAAACATAAGAACTAAAACATTTTCAAGCAAAGGCCGTGTAAAATAAGTTTCGATATAATATTAGAAACATGAATTTTAAATTTATTCCATGAAAAAGATCTTAGAATTTTCAACAACAAATTCTTGAAGAATGTTCGGTGTACAAGCAAATAACTTTTTGAGAAAAAAATTTAATAAACCAAACAAAATATGTGAATGACCATTAGGACAGTAGAAAATATCATCTGATTGTTCTTAATTAAATGAGATTAGTTATCTGATTAAAGAGAAAAAACGTTTTAGCAAAACTCCACAAGAAAAAAACTCAGAGAAGAAATTCGCATTTCAGAAAACTTTTCATATTTTCCAAACAAAATCATTTACTGAAATCACAAAATGATGAAATTCAGGATAGCAAAAGAATCATTCAGGGATCTGATGGTGGGGGCTCTGATAAAAAAAATAATAATAATAATACCTCATGATTGGTATAATCCTATAACATTTGCTAGACCATCAACATAACTAAGATAATTAAATTAAATTTGCACGATGGAAATTACTAAGGTGAACTATCACCACATGTAGTACTGATTGGCGATATTTTTTCTCGGAAAATTTGCATGTATTAGTGTTAGAAGACAATTTCTGATCTTCCATTTTTTGAGATTGACGAAACAAAATTCTCCAAACACATGATTTTAATTTTTATCAAGATTGCCAGAAAAGATTAAAAAACATTAAAATTACAAAAAAGTAAAAATAAATTACAGGTAAATTGCCAAAATGAGAATTCTTGGCGAAAATATCTGATGAAGTTTTTCATATGATAAACCAATCATACAACGTGATAACTTCTTACATTTCGAAATCCAAACTACTTCCGTATTAGCTATATTATTGAAGAAGAATGTGATGTGAGTTTTAACTCTTTAATATTAAAGCAAAATTTTTATTTCATAAATTTAGTTCAACTTCTCGTTTGGTTTGCTTGTCGCTCTACTATCACATTCTGCATTTGAGATATAATTGAACTTGAACCTACAGTTTAAATTATATTTCGAAGCCATTCGACATTTCTCATTGATTTAAAACATTTCTGAATATTTTTAATAATTAAATTTTATATTTTATAACAAATTCCTAATTAAATCTAACTTATGACGCGAGTAAAAATTTAGTTTCAAATACTTCATTATTCTACTGGAATTGATCATGCTCTTTCATAAGCTATGAATCAAGATGAAAAGTAAGTTAAATTAAAAATATAAAACACGTGAAAAATAAATCTATTGCTAAACGAAAATTGAAACACATAAATATGTACTTAAACTGCTATTCAGTTTTAAGTGTAAATCGCAATACAATAGAGATGATTTGTTTCTTGCTCTCAAAATGAGTGGTAATTTCAGTTATAAAACTTACGCCTATACTTATGCTTGTCTTTTCGAATTTTATTCATTTCTGATTACTTATTTCTAACGATCAAAAACAGCTAATCATGGTTAACCACCTCATAATTCTGAGTTGTGGTCAGTTCATAAAGTTAACATCCGAGCTGGCATTCTCCTCTTCACACCATGCCAGTGGACAGACATTAGTCTCTATGAAACTTTCCAACACAGTTTCTAGAATGTGTTACAACACGCCCCTAGACTATGTGTTCGTATGGGGGTGGATCACCCATATGAATTGCTACCATCTGGTCATTAGGATGATTTTTTTTTTCCTTCTATGAGATATATTTTTTAATGAAAAAAGGCTTTAGGTCCTTTCCTTGGCGCGTTTTCAAAAACGCCGATACCATGGCGAAAATTCTATCGCTATTTCAAAGTGAAACTTAATTAGCAATTTATGAAAAGTCTAAAACAGACGAGTAATTATTGAGCGTACGCGAAAAAACACTTCAAATTCGTGAGTTGGCGAAGTAGGGGACCTAAACCTCAAATTAACCTATTTTTTAATATGACAAATAATTAAAATAAATAATTATACTCGATGATATCATTAATTAAAGGAGAACTGAAAATTTATACGTATTTAATGTACATTTTTTTTCAATTTGAAATATATACTACGTAATTTATTCCCTGATCTCTACATTTAATTTTATTTTTTATTTAAGATTCAGATTTTTGAATTTCCTTAACAACTATTTTTATTATGCTGCTACTTAAAACTAATAGAGATTATTTCCGAATTTGTTACGTGTCTGATTAGGAACTGCATTGAATTTAGTGGGAAAATCCCAAGAAAATGGTTATCTTGAAAGGGCCTGAGGATATATTAAAGTCTGAGTAATGTCTAATATACTTCTGTTGGAGTTACATGGAATCCTGATGAGAAAGCCATTTCAAGTTTGGACTGCGTCACTTGAGCGGGATTAAAAATAAAGAGACGATTAGTTTTATTTATCGCCTTCGACAGACAGATGGGAAAATATTGGGTAATAGTGAGTATTACGGTCGAGATGGCGAGATTTCGTGATTTTTCTCCTCCAAGCTGAGGATGTTGTGGCCATCGGAATTTGTTAAATCAAGCCTAATGGGTGTAAATTGGTTTCTCTTATGAACGATGATAACTATATATGTAAAAAATAGAGAATCAAAATGATGGTTTCCTGAAATCGCTAACCCTAATGATGTATGTGAAGAAATTTCTAAGTTTTGCTGTATTTGGCGGGTTCTTGCTCTTGGCGATTGTTCCCGTTTTTTTTTTAAATTAATATTGTCTTAACCTTTCCATGTTGCAATAGTTTTCTTCAATGTTAAAACAATTTCTAATGATTCTGGGATTCTAAATATCATAATGATATATGTGTGACAATATAGAAATCTGTTTCCACCTTTGGCAGTTAACTATTTGTTTACCGGTTGCCAGGTGTAAAAACTTGACAAATCTAAAATAAAATTACGGAATTTTCTTTTTTTTTTTTTTAAATGAGACTCATTTTTATCACTGTTTCCATCTTTTATAGTTATTGAGCAAATAAGCATCAGCTTAGCTTAAACTAAAATCACGCTCGACGCAGATGCCGTATAATCCTCTTGGTGCAATTTTAGGATTTGGTGAAACTTTTGTTTTATTTCACCGAGAAATTTTTTTTTCTTTCTTCCTTTTTTTGAGTTTTAGATTTTTTTTACTACATCCGATATATCAAGAATACATACTAAATGTATTCGATAACATTCTAATTTGATAACCCTTGTTTATATACGTAATCGTGGGAGAATTTAGAACATTTTGTTTTAATTATGCCTTTTTATCAGAATTTGGTTTGAATAATTCAAATAATTTTCATTTTTTTATAAAAGAATGCATTAATATTTTACAACGTTAAGTTTTTTGCAATTAATTGGATTTAATTCATTTTCTTTGGAAGAAACTATAACACAACATTACGTTGAAATGGCGACGCTTTTTAATTGCCAAAGGAAATTGAAAATAACTAAGATGATTATACAGTATCTGTGCTTCATGTTCTTTTGAAATGTTCTTGTAACTGTTGAAGGGCCCAAGTTCAATCCTTACAAAAAAGAGGATGTTGCTTACTGGGTTACACGTTTGTCAAAGAAGATTTCTGTAACTTTTTTTTAGTTTCCTTCATTGCGACACATGAATGAGATCTACTATCAATGAAACACCCTTCATTGTTTTCTATCAAAACAATGAAGGGTGAAAATATCCTTACAGCTTATTCATCCTGCTAAATTATTCACTAAATTCTATCAAAGGAATGCAACTTGCTATAAACCGTCATACAAGATACTATTTACAATGATTGGCTAATTTACAAAATCAATCTCATTTTGTGTTGAACAGTTGAATACGAGTGTAAAGATATTTTTCTTTTATTTTGCTCAAAAAATATTTTAAAAAGTGTTTTATTTCCAGGAATTTAAGTTGATGAATGACAGTCTTTAAAAATAAGCTCTTCATGGTTTCCAATATAATTTGTATTTACTTGTAAGTGTTATCCCATATAACGACACATGCTGGGATTTAGATCCAAATATTGTTTAGTGGCTGCATTTTATTATACTTATATTCTTTTATTTTTAATAATTTTTAAGGTTGTGTTTAAAAAATTGGGATATGAATTAATCATGAATTACCTATTCTTTAAAGATAAAAAGCTGTTTTTTTCTCCTCTCTTTTTTACTTCCCATTAAATAAAATTACATTTGATGACATATTTTTAGGTAAAATTGATCGGCTGATAATATGAAAATGCTTATAAATTTAAGGCAACAAAAACAATAATTCTTAGGGAAGGTGGCAGACAATGAAGAGAAAATTTGAAAAAATTATGACGTTAAATGCTTTGGAAGAAAAATTCGATAATATTAATTTTATTTATAACTAGCTTCTTATACCAAAACTGACGAGAAATTCTATAATCAACTTTCATTCTAATTTGCCAAGAAATACGATAATTTTGTTTTTAGCGTCTTTTTTATATCAGATTTTCGCATCAAATAATTTTCCAGCTAAAGAATATATCAGTTACATTAAGACTAGGCTTCATTTTCAGATGCCATTCCGTACTGGGATAGAAGTATTGAACGAGTAGGAGTTTTCTAAACGAAGTTACCTATTCTCTGGGAGGTGACCCAACTCCTGGCACCTGTGAGCGTGATGTGAATGATCACAATTCCCACAATCCATGTGATCACTGTAAAAGTCAACTTGTGCAGGTGTAGCATCCCTCCTCGTCCCGCGATTCTGCAGAAAAAAATATAATTAGTAAAAATAGTAATAATATTATGTTGCCAAAATTAAATATTATTAACTATGTTAGAATACAATGAATATAGAACGATTATCAGTAGTTTAAAAATAATGATCGTTAATCGAGTTTTTTTCTGAATTGAGATTCCATTAAGACAATTAAATATTAATTATTGACTTATATAAAACTATATAACAAATATAATCGCAGTTTTCTATATGTAATTATAGTTTGAGATTTCCGTTATAAGAAAATTATTTTGAGTTGCATAAATAGATTTAATAAAAATAAAGTAATAGGACAAGATATTGACACAACAAAACAGCTTTCATTTTTTTAAAATTCCATTACCCGTTACATAGTATTATAAAATATTATTAATAAGTATATTTTGCATTACTTTCATTATTTTTATTAAAATAATTACAATATCAAATAGAAGTAAGAGTATTTGAAAAATTTATTTATGTACTTCATTATAATGTTTTATTATTTGTTGTCATTTTTCATGTATGTCATTTGCATTGTTCTTAGAAAATAACTTCTAATAAAACAGTCGACAGATATATTCAGAGAAAATGTTGCAAAATAATTATAAGAATTCAAGGCCTATATATGAGACCAACATGGTCTTCAGAGTTAACTTTAATTAAACATTTAAAAGATCAACTTAAGACACTAAATTTTACTTCTCATATGGCTGATGTAAAGGTCTATTTACGGTGATTAAGGTTACAAGATTTCAGTTGGTACCATGTGTTGTGTTACCGATTTATTATTAAAATTAGATCAACAACTTCATATACGATATTTTCATCTATAAATTCTTCATTCGATCTAAAAATGTTGAACACTTACTCATTTTCGATAGTCTCAACAGGCATAAGAACATTCGCTCTATTGTTGCAATTCCTTTTTAGTGAACATCGATTTCAACGTAGAATAATAACTAAAGCGCCGCGTACCGATTGTAGAAAAGTGAAATCAAACAATAAAGTGAGAGTTTTAGAAGAAAATAGTACTGGACGGATATCGCCAACCACTGAAACACAAATTAAATCCGCTGGTCATGAAATTCCAGCTGAATTTATTTAATGGATATAAAAAAGGATCTTTGATCTTTGATCATTGAATCTTTTCTCCAGCCCTGATAACTGATAGTTAGGGACTTGTTTTAATTATATATTCCAATTCGTAAGGAAATATCTTTGAATTTTTTTTTAATTTAATCTGATTTTAGGCTCGAAAATATTCGTAGATGGAATATATTTATCAAATGTAAGACATTTATCTTTGACACGCAAAAATGTAACAATTTTAAAAATGTTCGAAAATTGTTAGTAATTTCATTGAAAACTTAAATGACTTATTTATAATTAGGAAAATATTATTGAGTCTAGGATAATTTGACAAAATGATTCCGTTAGATAATTAACTGTTAAATAAAAAAATTAAACAGTAAATTGAGTAAAAACACTTGTTTATTTTATGTTTTTGAATCTGCTTATATTATTGTTTGTATTGTATATTTTATTATTATTTTTGTTTTTCCCTTTTTTATTAAAATCGACTAATTATAATTTATTAAATTAACTTATTGTTTTTATACCATTTTTTTAAAAATAAAATCAATTAATTCTTGCACCTTGCTACTTATGATTGTTTAAAAATAAAATTTTTAATTTAAAAATTTATTTTAAATTAAAAATTTTAATGATTACTTAAATATTTTATTTTAAAAATATTATTTTAAAATAAAATATTTAAATAATCACAAATAGCAAGAAAACGCCTTAAAATATTTTCTAAACAAACAAAGAAATGCATTCAGTTTCAATGTACTTAAATTAAATGAGCTCAGAAATAAGTCAGATTAAAATAATGAATCTAGCAGCTCTATCACTTGAATCACCACCTCAGCATCTAAAACTTAAAATTGTTATTAATTAAAAAATAAATTTAATTGTATACCTAAAACTTATATATAATAATATAATTTACTTTTTGATTATTAACAATTTTAATAAAATTTTATTAAAATTATATTTTTATATCTACTAATAAACAATTATAGCTATTTTCAATAAACATTTCTTATTACTCAAGAAATATTGTTGTAATTTTCATAAAAATCAATTAAAGTTTCAATTTTACCACGACAAACGGAATTATTCATGAATTTAAGCACTATTCACCATGAATCTTACTCATAAATTAAAAATGAATTTTGAAAATCTGATCAATTCACCCAAGAAACAATTAGACTTGACATTTCGCAGTGGAATATTTTGCTATAAAAATCTCACTTACAATAGAGTAAACAATTCGCATGAAATGATAATTTAAGTTTAAATGAAAATTACGATAGAAAAAATTGGAAATAGAGTGTGCTGACGTAAAAACGTATAAAATTACTGATAAAATCAAAATTGCAGTTGAAATATAAATTTTATATTTTTAACTAAGCAATAAACTGACAATGAATCAAACAATGCTTTGTAAATTAAAACAATAATCTTATAATTCTTTAGTTTAAATTATTTTTGCAGATACTAAGCAGTTTAGTCTTTGTTATAGAGGGTTTTTATGTTGTTTCAGAACGATTATTCCATAAAACTTAAGTGTTTTCAATTTGGTAATTCATATTTCCAATTGTTTTTTGCAAATTGCAAATTTTATAAGTGTTACTTAATATAAACATTGATATAAAAATAACAATCAATTCAATTATATTGAAACACAGCAAATAACCTCTGATAACGATTTATAAGTTACTTATAAATCGTTATCAGAGGTTGCTTGCCAAATTTCAATAAATTTAATTGATTGATATTTTTTTATATTGATACTTTTATATATAAAACTATTTACAGTTGTAAATAAGTGTAAAAAATTACTTAGTTCCTGTGAAACATGTTTTAAAGTTTTTTCACCTCTAAAATCTCTTTTTCATATTGTAAGTAATGAAGTACATCCAAATTGTATCGATTCTGTACAATATTTTTCCATTTTTTTTTTTCTGTAGCTAAATTCTTTTTCAAGTTAATTCCACAAGGCGTTCGTCAAATTCATTGTTAATATGCCATTCAAACAAATTATCAATATTGTGTTTGATTAAGATTAAAATCTGTGTTAATTATATTGTTTACTGTGTTAAGTCTGAATACTTTTAGGATTTTGTAACATTATTTTGTCACCGTTTAAAATATTATTGCATTTCTATTTTTTACCATGGAAGTTACCTTTCATTATCATTTATTCTATCATTGTTCCTCCTTTGGTTATTTTTTGTTATAATATTACTTATCATAGCCTTAGAAATAAAAAAAAAACAACGTAAATTTCCTAATTTTTCTTATGAGAATAGTTTTTTATTTGAAAGTGGAAAAAATTTATCATCCTTCCGACTATCAATTTTTTTCTTTTTTGCACTATTTTTCACATAAACAAACTTTCATGCAGTACAAAAAAAAAAAAAAAAAAAAAAAAAAAAAAAAAAAAAAAAAAAAAAAATTTGCTTAAAAAATGATAATTTAAGCTTAAAAAAATTAAAATTTCCTAGCAAGCAATTTTTGTTGAGCAAAAAATTATATAAAAATTTGTGAATAGCCTGCTTAATCGCAAAAAGAAAAATGAATAATTTTTTCTAAATTTGTATAGTCATACAATAATTAATTACTTTAAAATTATTTTCTCTTGATTATATTATGAAAACATTTACTTCAAAAAGTTTTATCTATGAAACTCTTTATTTTGACATATTTTTTTGTGAAAAATACCGAAAAATAATTGTACATTGATAAATTGACAAATATAATAATGTAAATTGACAAATATATAATAGTGACAACTTTTCATTTAAATAAAATTTAAATAAAAAGTTGTCACTATTACATATCATGAAATAATTAATGGTACTAAAAAAGTTTAAGGTATTTTTTTTTTTAATTTTTATCGAGTGACAATTTTATTGTTTTATTTTATTTATTTTATGATGAAGAAATGAAATTGATAAAAGTATTCCCGAGAAACGTCATTTTTAATAAACTTTCGAATTTTAATAATATATTCTTAGAGGTGATGTCCTTATTACTATATGAAACTATTCAATGATTAGTTATTTGTTTATCGCATATATCTACTGTCGTCTCTTAGACGACAGTAGAAATTTGCGATAAATTAATAAATTAATTATTTAAAACTTGAAAAAAATTAATCTGCAGAGGAAATCTTAGACACCTATTTCTAAATTTAACGAATTTAAATACCCTTTCTCCAATAAAAATTTAGGTCATTCCATCTTTAAGTTACATTAATCGACCATAGAGCATTACTAAAACATTACTATTGATCATATTTTGATTTAAAATATGATAATGAGCTAAAAATCTTAAAGAATGTTATTTAAGAATTGTTTCTTTAGGAGTCTGCAAAATTATCGAAAAAAATTTTCAAATTAAAATCACAAGCGATTGTTTATAATTATAAAAAAAATACACAGATACTTTTTTCAATAAGATTTAATTTGAAAAAATCATAAGTAGCAAACAGAAATTCTAAAAATCACAAGTGCATAGATATATCCATATTTAAATCAATATTTTAAGGTGTTATTGGAAAAACTTACAGAATATACAAGAATAAAACTATATTTAAAATATAAAACAATTTAAGCAAAAAGCAATCTTAATAAAGCTAAACACCGAGATTTCAGTAATGGAAGCAGGAAGTGCAAAAGACCATTAACTATAAGCATTTTTAATCGATAAAAGAAATAATCTGTTAAATAATAGTATAGCATTTTTACTTTTCATGCACATTTTCATCCAGAGGAGCTTATATTTAAGGCAGGATGAGATGAAATAATTCTACGTTATGCTAGCAATAGCAAAAATATAATGTGTTTAATAAAAATAATTATGATAGAAATTTAAAAACATCAGGAGCATCAGCATTCAGCAAGAGTAATTTAAATTCCCATAAATCAACAAACGGACGACAGAAAAACAATCATATTTAATCGAATCACGTATTAAATCGTTAATTGTATTTAATGAGCCAAACTTGTTCGGTTGGCGATTGATTGGCTTCATTTTACTCTGCAAATGGGTGTGAAAGAAGGTAAATTTGAAAAATTATTGGCTCTGGTATTTATGAATATAAGAAATTTTGTCAGCATTAAAAAATTAAATGTATAATTTTAATGTGTTAATGATATAAAAAATTAAAAAAATGTTTTAAAAATTCTAAAAGTTAATTTACATAAAAAAAGAAATATATATTGCTTATGGTTATCAACTGAAATAAAGGTTGAGATATTTATTTGTAAAATAGTTTGCTGTACTTAAAAGGAAAAGTAATATTTTAAAAAAAAATTTTAAAGCATAAATATTTTTTATCTTAGAAATTGTTTTCCAAAGAGAATACGCCAACTTTCGCGAATTTAAAGAGAGGAAATGCATTCTCATAGCACTTAATAAAGAATAACACATTTTATTAATGCTAAATACAATTGGAGAGTGAAATGAGATGCGAGAATACTTAAGAACTTGATTTATAAAAAAAAAATGACACGCTACTCTTAATAAGAGAATCAGAAAAGGCCAAACATCGGAATTATTTCTTTCTTTCTTTAAATGTTCATAACTAAAATCAATAATGTCTTTCTCATTTTAGAATAGAAAATAAACGAAATTTAAAATCAAAAGAACAGAATTCGATTACCAAACGATAGGGCATTTCGACATCGAATCATCCCGAACAGAATAAACAACCCTGTCGAAGGTCAACAGTATAAATAAGTTTTTCTTTTTTTAATAAACCAAACAAACGAATAAAGTTCTGCAAGTACCTGGCATTAGGAGGGCAATTATCAGAACTGACTTGTCATCATCACCCATCTGGCAACGGAAAGGTTCCTTGGAATATTATCACGTCCTCCACTCGAGTCGGATGATTTTTCGAAACTTCATCCCTCCTGCTGACCCGCACTAAACTGTCAAGTCGAATATTCTACAGCGGGATGCAGAAGATTTTTTCTCGGGGAGGTCAGCGGGCCGGGTTCTACGAGTGGCAGAACCACAAGACAGGCGAGTCGATGCTGTTGCTGGGACAAAGTTCCAGCGATTGCGAAAGACCACAAACTTGTGAGCAGAAACCATCGCTTTCGGAACGGGCAGAGATAACTCCTCGTTAAAATGGCTACTTCACATCGGAATGATAGGTATAATTTTTTTTACTCTATTTCTTTCCTGCTTTTTTTCTTTCCTATCCTATTGAGTACATCGGACGAGAAGCCTCTCATTTGCTTTCCGAGTCTCGCTTCTGGATAAACTTCCTGCTTCGCGCACTTCAGGCAACTCGGGTGTTGTTTTGGGCGCTTTGTTTATATGCAATTAGAATCCATCATCCCAAGGATTGGTTTTTCCCTTTTAAATATAGTTTCTTTCGGGCGAAAAATCCAATCTTCAGTGCGAGAGAAAAATCAGAGCGCTAATATCGATATTTGTTTCTTTCTTATTTCAAACTAAGTTGAGGAGAATAATTTTAAATTCGGGAAATTGTTTTGTTAATATGAGGAAAACAAAATGTTTTAATAGTGAATTTGTAATCAAATTATATATATTTTAAAATAAAAATTGTGCTGTTAGAATATATCTCTGAGAATCATTATTATTCAGATAACGAGTTTATGCTACTCAATAGCTTAATATATAGTTTTTTCATATAAATTATTTGATTTTATGAATTCATTGAAAAAATTATGATAAAATTCATTAATAAATTATTTTCTACAAAAATATGCATTTAAATTATTTACATATTGTGCATATTTTATAGACATTTAAAAAACATTCATTTCAAATTAATCTAATTTTTAAAAGTTTCTTTTTATTTATTATCACAGTCCTATTTGAATAATAATCAATGTTTAAGAATTGATATTGTTTGATAAAAATTATTATATATAAATATTTAAGCCAAACTATATAAAATAATATAAAATCTCAGAAAATAATAAAGAAATTTTTAGAATTATTATTTTCTGCTATGATCATGACCTCTAGTGGTAAAAATTAAAAACGCTATTCATAAATTATCATTTTGCTTTCCTTATAGAGTTTCTTCTATCTACAATTTAATCTAAACGTACACGTTTTGTGTATGTAAGCATATACCTTAAATATCATCCACTATCCAATCTTGATTTGTTCAGTGATGGATTTTTTATATTAAACAAATCTTCTTTTTAGAAAGTGATGTCTTGCTGTCTGAATTATATTTAATCCTAAAAAATTCATATTGAACAATATATGTTCTAAAATATTGATTTCATGATGTTCGATTTTAAAAAAATTATATTAGACCAAATATATCGGAAAATAATGATATTTTGATAAATTATAATGTTTTATTCTAAAATATGCCTAATTCATTCATCAAATCATCAATAATTTTCATATTAAACAATACTTTTTTATTTGTTGAAACACTGCCAATTCATGCTTTGTTGAATGAATTACGATGCCTGACTCAGAAGAAATGAAACAGGCTATGTACATATAATAAATACATTGTTGTGAAAATTGTGTTCTGGAATTTCCTGTTTGAATTGTAGTTTAAATTTCTAAGCATTCGATCTTTTTTCTTCCTTACTAACTTAAAGAGAGTTCGTTGACAACTTTGATAAAAACAACTTTAAATATTCACAGCTTCTTTGTCATTGTCTTTTAGCTTCTATTCGAAAGTCCATGAATCGTGAATGTCTGAAAAATTCTTTCCAGAAAACCACAATCATTCTAAGTCGAAGTATGACAAAAAACTACAGAAATGAGCTGAAAAAAAGTATGTACACAGCGTTTGCGTACATTTTTCTTTTACCAAGAAATGCTGAGACAACTTTCGAAGTATGACTAATGGTTCTTTGAAGAAAACTTGAAAAATCAATGAATAAAATAAAAACTTTTTCTGTTAATATCAACTCATTGTTAGAGAAACCGGCGGCAAACGTATAACACTTATTAAAATTTCTCTTATCCTACTTTGTGCATTATTCCAAATATCAAATAGAACCTTTTGCTACAACTATTGCGTTTTTATTCTTCATTATTGGTAATAGCATATTAATTAATCTCTTGTTATTTTTCACATAGTCATTCTCATGAAATATTATCCTTTTTTCAGTTCTACATAAATATACATTTTTATTTTTTTCTTACAAATATTAGTTTATCATTTTATCTTATATTATTTACTAAAAGAATTCAGTTAGGAATTAAAAATGCTTGGAGCATTTCTAAATAAATAAATTTTTCTTTTCTTATCAATAATTTCATTTAAGAACTTTAGGAGCAATGCAGATTTTGTGGATATTTATGTGGATTCTTCTTTTTTTATAAAATCAATGCTTTTTATTAGTCCGATTAATAATTTTAATTAATTCATAATGAATTTTTCATATCAAAACATCTTGGGCTATTTTTATTTGAATAATTCTCATAAAAAAGCACAAAGTTCTACCCTTCGATTCAAAACCTGTTTATATGTGACAATTTGCAACCGGATTAAATTTGGAAATAGCATCAAAATTGTATCTCATCAAATATATATTTTACGTTAAGAAATATCTGGAATAACAAAGGAAATATGTTTGATATAATATTTGATATTAATTAAAATGTTCTTAAATATAAAAAAATTAAAATGCGATAGAATTACTCACAGAAAATTCTGTGATCTTACCAGAAAGGAAATTAGCTCGTGATATGTTATATTCAAATATTGTTAGGCGAATAATATACGAATATTTTATTTATATAATATCATTAGCATACAAAACTATTCAAAAATTAATTTCTCTGATAGTTTTTGAATAAGTTTGAATAAATATTCAGAAGTATAACAGACATGTATGCAAAACTCTATTATTTGTAAATGCATGTAATTATATTAAAAAAAATCAATTTCAATTTGATATAAGACTCTTAAAGAAAAATATTTTTTGAGGAATTTTATAACTATTGAATACACAACAAACAATCCATAGGATAGTTGATTCAATCAATAAACAGTCTGAAATCACGATCATAAATTCAGTATGATTCATACAAAATAATTCAAAAGTATATATCAGATTTATATTCAAAATTCTTATCTATTAGTTTTTTGCAAATGAATAATATGATGAAATTAAATGAAAACTATTTTCTCTTTCTCTCAACAAGATTAAAACACGAAAAATAATAACAAGCTATCTTAAAACAATATGATCTCGAATTCAATGAAAAAACTGTCTCAAAACAATCTGATATGATTGATAAAAAATTTTCAAAAGTATAATAGACAAATGTTCAAAGTTCTTAATTTCTTATTATATATATATATATATATATATATATATATATATATATATACTTAAAATTATCATTTTCAATCAAAATTTTTAATTTTTAAAAAATTGAATAATATAAGAGAAGCTATCTCGAAATACAATGTGATCGTAAATTCAACAAGCCAGTAATTATTTGTTCTCAGCCATTAATTTTTTTGCTTATTTATATAATAAGAACTACTTTTAATGAGATTTTTTCATAGAAAATACTTTTTTGTGATTCTGCGAGAAATGAACTCAGCAATTTATCTTTAAATAAACGAACCAGCCTCAAAACACCTGATCATAGATAAAAAAAAATTGATTCAAAAATGTAAATTTATTCTCAAATTGTAAATTCATAGGATTTATGTATTTTGATTCTGTCAAGGAGTTTTTTAAGTTGCTAGCTATTAAATAAAATTAGAAATTCTAGACCAAATTGCAAACTTTTACGAACAAATGCACCATATGAAAAGTCATATTTTGCCATCTGCCCAATAAATTGAATAAGATGCCATTAATGTTTTCATTTCTAATAGTTTTAGCCTCTAGACATCTTTAAGAAAATATATCTCTTAACTAGATTTATGGCTTATTTTGCATAATTGAATAAAACCGAGAGTAGACGACGCATTAAATAATGCGTCTGTGAAAGTCTTCTACAACTTTAACTAGTAACTTTCTTTTCTAATAATATTTCTATAACTAATAACTTTTGCCTGTGCTAGAATTAATTGATATTAAAGCTGCAAAACTTTTTCAAGTGTCATAAGCATGTAGTTACTACGCATATGTAGTAATTTTTCAGGTTTAATAGTATAGTTCGTTAAAATAATCACAAATTTGAAGTTATTAAGAATTTTTGCACTTAGAATTAAAGACATTTTTTTTTACGTAATCTAAGTTCTATGTAAAATTACAATCTAATTCTAATTAGAAATCGCGCTTTTTTTTTTAATATGATGTAAACTTAATAATCGTTTTACATGTTCGTGTTTTACATGAAATTCATGTAAAACTTGTTAGACACAAATATTATGTAATTATGAATCAAATTTTAGTTTAACTAATTAAGTACTTTATAAAATCATAAATGCTTAAAAAATCAACCAGAAAAGTAAAATAAAAATAATAAAACGCATGTTATTTTTAAATAATTTCAATTACTTTGTATTCATGAAAACAATCTAATAAAAATCTTTAAAAGAATGTATGAAAAAAGGGACATTTTTTTTATCCATGAAAAATTACGAAAATTAGCATTGAAGTTCTTTATTATATTAGCACTTAAAATATAACAAACAAAATTATACACCATAAATAGACTAATATTAAATAGCTCCTTTAAAAATTTATATTTAATTAATACTATTTATATTTCAAGCCATTTTATTTTTTCATTAGTTCATTTTAATAACAATATTTTCCAGTTACATCATAAATAAAAACTTTTACATATTTATTTTATCATATTATTTGCATTTTTTAAAATTTTCCTACATTTGATA
Source organism: Latrodectus geometricus (assembly GCA_026290005.1). Taxonomy (NCBI): domain Eukaryota; kingdom Metazoa; phylum Arthropoda; class Arachnida; order Araneae; family Theridiidae; genus Latrodectus; species Latrodectus geometricus. The sequence goes on along the minus strand of JAPDSC010110691.1, from coordinate 508,551 downwards.
TCGACGAGTATCTTAATCTTTTATGATTGCGCATCATACAAAATTATTAATAATAAAATTAATGTGTTAAAAAATTAATAATTCAGCTATTTCAATTAATAATTTTGCCAATTAAAAATTAATTTTATTCCTAAAATTCTTTATTCCAATGTATCACAATTATGATTTTGAAAATTTATCATTTACAGTAATCTATAATAATAATAAAATTTGTAATAATAGTGAAGAATCGAATGTATATTAATACTAAAGTTTTATTATCATTCACTAATAATATGTATTTTTAATTTACTAGTAAATATTTATAGAGAGATAATATAAAGTTATTATATAATTTGAGTAATCAGTGTAATATTAAATAAAAAAAATATCACCTCCTTGTTCTGTAAATGTCGTTTGCTCCAACGAGCAAATGCGATAAAAACAAGCATTTTTATTCAACAACATGTTCGAAAAAAAATAATTCAGATGAGAATTATAACATCTGCACCTAATTTCGCTTTATCGACTAATTTGCCCGAAGAAGAACACCAAAATATTTTTGAAATAATGTCTTGATAACAAAAGATTTATGTATTTTTTGCAGCAGAAATTTATAAAGGAAAAAGTCTATATTTTTCTCTTTAAAAATGAAATTTAGTATTTTTTTTCTATTTATAAACCTTTCAAGATTGAAGCACAGTTAGAGAGAAAAATTGAAATAGATAGCTTACATTTGTTGATCTGAAAATTATTGGCCTATACTTTCCCTTCTATAAATGTAATAAAAAAAATAATTTTTTCCTTTTTTGTTTTTCATATATCTACAAATATGTTTCATACTAAAATATATAAAATCATATTTAATTTAAAATTAATTTAGTATATTGCTTAAAAACTTATTTCATTGTTTGTTAGAGATCATTTCTTTTCCAGATAATTAGTGTATTTATTTATGATCTATTAATCATAACGGAACAGATATCTCATGGGTCATTCGAGACCATAAATATATATATTTTTTATTGTGAGAACTTCCCTTTTCCTTCATCCAATTTATATTTTTAATATTTGAATAAACATCTCTTATTTTCATAAAATTTGGAAAATTTTAAGAAAAAAAATATTTTTTTTTTCATGATAAACGAATTATTACCATTATATAAAAATACTTTAGATTTTCAATGTTATTCAAAACATTATTTATTAATTAAACTAATTTAAGTAATTGAAATAATTAAGCCTATTTAAGACAATGAAATGTTGGAATAAATATTTGTACTTATCACATGAAAGTGTAAAATAGCCATTTTAAATCTGATAAATGAATTATTAATTATAAATGTAAGACAAATTGAATCTCTCTCTCGTTCTTTGCTAACACTGCAAAGTAATATTTATTTTATTCATTTATTCATCAATAATCAAGCTAGTTGGTGAATTGTCAGCGGTCTTATTTCAATATTTCAAAGTTTTGAATCACACTTTAGTCATTACTAATTTTCACACATAATGTTTTCAAGTACACTTAATCCTAAAAGAGATTGAACTTTTGTTGAAAAGCTTCATAAATACAATAACGGCATCCCGCCTTAGCCATAAACATTTAGAGTACTGAATTACCCTTTAGTACCTTGTAGGATTTTAGTATTTTTTAACAGAAAAAAAAATATTATAGAGCAACAAATCTAAGAAAGAAAGAACCTGTTATTTTTTTCTTCATAATACTTTTTAATAGAACTTTTATTGCATGTAACACTAAATAAATTTATTAAACAACTAATTTTGATTTATTTACTCCTCTAATGTTACTTTATTCACATTAGAGTTAACTTGAATGATATCTATAGATTAAAGTGGGTTCCGAAACAACTACAAATATCGATACCCGAAATGGGAATCGAGCCTAAAAATTGTTAAACTGAATACAAAAACGGTAATTATTAGGCTGTTAATTCAGATATACATACGAGTACTGCATAGATCTAGGTTTTAAATGAATTCGAAATTTCTAAAAACCTATCATGGGAATCAAATCCATGAAATGTTGAACTGAAAGTCAAAGCAACATTACAATCAATCAACAACTCGATAAACGCAAAATCAATTTAGTTAAATTTATCACATTTAGTTTTCAAAATCTAATAAATGGCAAGAACTAATGGTCATAGCAAACATAATCTTTATTATAAATATTTTATTTAATTATGATATATTAATTCATGAAAAAATTAATTTTCAACCTCAGTAGGGTAAAATTAATGTATGCATATTGCCAATACATCTAAAAATAAAATGAGAAACTTAGAAAATTTTTAATTTTTTTCTCGTAATTTGATAGGTATTTATGAAATTCGCATCAATAAGATTATTGTTCTAGTAAAATATTTTTGGTAAATAAAATTTAAATTAATTAGTTGTAAAACAAATAAGCACCCCATAACAGATGCATAACATTATGTACATTAAAAAAGTTATACTGAATTAATAAATGTAAAAAAACGGTTCAGTAATTTTAATATTATAGATACAACGATAATTCTTAATATATAAAACTTAAAATAAATTTTCATACGGACGAAAATAGAAACTCCATTTATACAAAATTTGCATTTTAATTTAGCTTTAAACTACATACTTATTTAAACATAACAATCAGTTTTAAAAAGTGTACACTTTGAGGTAAATTTAAAAATAAATTTTAAATCCAAAAAAATAATAAAAATTTGCACACTTTTCTTTAATTTCTATGTTTATTTTTAAAACAACAATCACTTTCAAAATTTTTAACTTAAAAAAATAAAGAAAGAAAGAAATTATTCGAAAATGCTTTATAAATATGCACATTCAGTGCAAATTTTATCAAAAAAGAAAAATTACAATAATCGTCTATATATGTTTTTGTTACTCGTAGAGCATTAATTTTAAAATAGAGGGAAAATTCTAAGAATAGTACATCCAGAGCTTTCCCTATATAGGTTAATTAAATACAGGTGAAAGTATTAACACGGGACAAAAACCTTATGAACGAGGAAAATTAGACACTGACCTGCATTTTTCTTTTTACTCGAGTGTTGTTCAAAACAATAAACACGTTTTTTTCTCTTCATAAATTACGTCCACTCAAGTTGTTTGGAAATCGTACCCCTTGGCAGTGGCGTTATAACGTTCAAAAAAATTCTTTTGACCATAAAAATAGATACGTGGTAATGAAAGCTATAATTATAGAACAAAAAACAGTTTCATCGAATTTATGCTTTCATCTTTCTCTGCTAGAAATCGCTCGTATTATCCAATGCATATCGTAATTGGTTTCTATTTTATGAATATGAAATAGGGGCATAAAAAGAATGTTGTTTTTACGATTTAATTAGCGGAGTAGAAGCATTCTTAATTGTTATTTTCACTGGCAATATGAAATGCTTTGAAAGAAATGGCATTATGGGCAATAGATCGATGAAATATGAAAGCAAATTCAAGATTATATTTTACAGCGCAATTTATTAGTGAATGTCGAATGACACTTTCAGTTTATGATATCGTCTGCCTTCATTTGTGTGTCAGTGCAGCTCATCTTTTCAATTTTTGCTATCGTTTGCTTTATATATATCGTTTGCTGGTGGAAATGTTTTTAAAATAAACAGGAGCAATTTCTTATTAAACCAAAACATTTTTAACTCGAAATTTTTTTACTTATCAAAAATTCAGATAAAATTTCGAATACATTTTGAAATAATGATTACATTATTCATAAATAAAATACTTTCAAAATTGATCCTGGTCACGGAACCGAAATCTTTGTTACTTAATTCTACTTTCCTTTAAAAAAATGGCGCAGGGCTTAACTGTCTTTAATGTTGAAGTAAAACATTTTCCTAAATACAAATATAAATAAGACTGAGATCAAAAATATTATCTCAAAGCAGTTTAACTCAATATCCTAATAATTAACAAGAAACACATTTAATTTGTAAGAAGAATGAGAAAAATGCTTTCTGGAACAAAGGAAAAATCGTTAGAAACACAATGGCGGACATAATAACTTTAGATCGCTTCGGCTTCATCAAATCTTGTGTGTGTGATTATCTACTATATATATATATATATATATATATATATAGCGTTATGAAGGGAAATAAAATGGCATAGTAATATAATAAAGAAAGGAATAATTTATTCTTAAAATATTTTAAAACTAGCAAAAGGATCCATGTTGTAACAATAGCGTATCTTTCACCACTAATTTATCTAAAGTAGCAATGAATTTAAATCAATTATACCACATAAAAATATTCAATAGTTTTCTGATAAACGTTTTTTAATACCACATAGAAAGAAAGTCAACCTATAATTAGAAGAGTTATGTAGTTTTTAAACATCCTCATTGAATTGCTTTCTATGAGAACGTTTCATAATAGGACGTATTCAAATATCGCAAGGGCGAAAAAAAAAAACAGGAAAATTTCTAAGCACACTACTCGAGTGCATGAAGAGAATAAGTCAACATTTCCAACAATGGCTAAGATAAAACAAAGGACCCTTTGAGAGTGATCCTACAAGTATGCTACAATAATACTTACTATGGCTTAGAGATAGGACGATACTCTTCAGAGTGAAAACTCCCAGGCTAGAGCCCAGTTAGTGTTGAACACGGGGAAATGAATTTCATGCTTTTGTGTTTTACATGCATGTCAGTTGGGAGTTTTTAGGATTTCCTCCCTTGCGACACGTGAATGCACTCCACTATCTATGAAAAAAGCTGAATTTAAAAGCCGATTTAAGCTTTGGACGTTAAAATGCTTTACAACAACCTCAGGGAGTTAAGAATGTTCACTTCATGGTGTTGTCATGGTTGCACCAACAGACTTTCCTGTACCTAACCTTAATTCAGGATTGGGCTCTACTAAGAAAAAGGAGTCTTCTTAATTTAGAAGCAGGGACTAAGCTAAAGATTCTCCAATATTTACCCTGCCACCCCCAGAGTTATCATTTCACATGCAGGACAGTGCGACCACCACATGAAGTGCCGCAGCTGCCATTAGTCTCTCTTCATATTGTCAAAATAAGTTACAGTGATTCCTTTAGGAACTTATTAGAAATAAATTCGATCTTTTGAACAGTAATATACTGTGTTTTGAAAGTCATCACTTACGGCATTTAACTAGCTCTAACGGTAATTAATTCCATATTGATCAAGGATTATAGCATTTAGTAACTGATACATATAAAGTTAGTTTTTGTAAGCCCTAAATAATCTTTCAAGTGAGATTTGTGTATTATGATACGTTTTATTTATTTCAATCAACCAAAGCAGCTAAACGCACCATAACTATGAACCTAATCAAGTGAAAAGAGAAATAGGTTAGCTCTGGTCTCCTTTCTCATTCACAACATCACATTGAAAACCATCCTAGACATTTTTAATATGCATAAACCTTATCAATATGAGTCTTCAGACAAATCAGTATTGAAGCTATTACCTGCCGGACACGAGATTGGTATTTTTCCCATCTAGTTACACTAACCCGACAAAACCTTGAGACACCGTTTAAAGCTTATATAGTAATAAAGCAGTTTCACATTTGACATTTTAAAACTTATCACAAATAGCCTGAATAAGTTTAGAAAATAAATCAATTAAATACACACACGCAATCACTTATTTTTCTCATACTATTTGCATTGAAGGAACTTCTTTTGGAAAGAGTTGCCAACATGATTGATCATGTTTCGAAAAATGTATGTTGTGTAAATATTTGTATGATGTCCTTTATTTGTGTTTAATTACTTATTTTATTCTGTTATTATCATTTAATTTGTAAAATTTTATTTTCTAATTAATATTTAATCTGTGAGAATAGTGGCTTTTAAAACTGACAAACAAATGTGTGAAATCTAAGCCGGCTTACCGACATTTTTAGTAATTTGGCAACTAAGAGTAAGTTAACATTTTTGAATTTTCGAGTCAATAAAAACTATAGGATACCAGTTACCATAGGCTTGCTATAGAAATATTCTAGAAACTTCTAGAGCTTGCATCGAAGAGGTATGAATATCAGCCTCAGTCAGGCATTAAGCTAGTTGGAAGTGAAGCAAGAAGTTAGTTAATTGAAATTTAGAAGTTTTGAGTTCAGTCATCAACTCTGAAAGTTCCTGTTTCCTTTCTGTATTATGAAAATTGTATGTGCTTTTAGTTTGCTTAAAAGCTTCAAGCTGCATGATTGTCGTCATAGCGACTGAAAGCATCGTGAACAATGTGTTTAGAAGAAAATTAATTTTAATGAGTCATCACACATCCTCGCTGCCACGGATAGATGTGGATAAGAAGTTTTGAAGCCAACTACTTTGAGAAATTTAAACACCTTTCTAAAAATTTCAACCAATAAAAATGATATGTAACTGATGTAAGTTCTAATTAATTTCTTTATTCATAAAGATGGCACTCAAAATCCAGCTATTACAAACTTCAAAGCCAAAATGATATTTACTGGAGAAAAATTTATACATTGAAATGAAGCGTTTTTCTCCCTTATCATACCGAGATTCATTAACATTTTCCTTTCTTTATATTCAACTAAAACTAGAACTCCTTTTTAATTAAACATTCATTCTTTATGTTGAAAACGGATAAAATTATCGAGGAGCGTAATTGAGAAAAATGTATCATGTGATCTATACTAAGAGCTGCCTCTCATAATTTTTTGAACTGTGATAAGAAAAAGAACATATATTTCGTATTTTTCATTAAAAAAATTTATTAATAAAATTAAAATAAAAATGAGACAAATAAGGAGAGTTACTAATTAATTCTAAGTATTTTTGTCGAAAAAAAAAGTATTAAGACCCTTTAAATAATTTCAAGGGAAAAAAATATTTTTATAAACAGCGTGTAGAGAGAGAAAATATATGCATCCCCTCGATAAACAGAAAATAAATTCTAAGCTACTATTATTCAGTTTATAAACTCAAAGTCAGCCAAAAGTTCGTTATAACCTTAAAAACGTATATAAAATAAGAATGATGATAAAAATATGTGGTTTGTAAAAAAAAAAAAAAAAAGAAAAAAAAAAAAAAGAAATTTAATTTTATTCAGAAATAAGAAAACTAGTTTTTTGCTAAAAGAGGGCGCACGATTTCAAATATAATAAATAGGATAACAGTAGACCATATATTCATCCATACAATGCCAGTATTCAACATGTTAGCCAACATATTCTACATTATGACTACGTAGTGGCCTATGAGTGGTTAGATCGTTGTTTTCATTATAGAAAGGTAGTGAGTTCGAAGTCCGCCGTGTTTATTATTAAAGGCAATAGGTCGTGGTCGCAATGTCCTCCAAGTGAAATAATACCTATAAGAGTGGCAGGTATTATTTCACTTGGAGATAATATTGGGATTCTTCTGCTTGGTCCTTTCTTCTAAGCTACTATTATTCAGTTTATAACCTACCCGGATCTTCCACATAACTGGTACAGCTCAACCCTGTTCTAGGCATAGGGAAGTAAGCTGGTGCAACAACATTCTACATTATTAAGGCGACTCACTACTCCCATTGCAACAGTATGCAACAAGCCGGAAAGAATTGCAGATAGAATGTTTGATTTCTGCCAATGTGTTGAAGGGAATACACGGTACACAAGTGTTTTCCAATAATCTCCTACACAGACATTGGAAAGTTAGAAGTTAATTGACCATGGAGGCTATCTTGCAACTTCGACTGATCACTAATTAGTCTTGACCCAAGGTTTGCGACAGGAATCATTTCACTGGACTTTCACAGTGTAACGTTACACTTTCATGTATGATGCTTACAGTTAACACGCCTCTTTCATTAAATGCAGGGACTTAATATCGCAAAAGAATGAGATAATACTCAACGATCACTGTTCAGGGACGACTTTCTTGCCAGGGACTAGTAGCTTTCAGAATTAAATGTAAGGATGCGCATAAGAGTGCGGTAATATTTACCAATCCCCATTTTGCAGCCAGGATACAGACGCAATCCTTCGAAGAAAAATGATCTAGCTGTGTAAGATGAAGAAATTATGATTTGGTTAGATGCTTCTAAGCAAAATCCAATTTTTCAAGATACTTTTTTTGCAAATCGTCCTTCATTTATTTCTTTTTTATATCAAATTTAAACTTATAACGAATTTTTGCCTTTCCGGTTCAAATACAGGGATCTCAGTTTATAACGATATCTTCGTAGAGGCGACAGTATAATATTATGATTCCACACCTCTTTCACATTTTATTTATTAAAAACACGGGAATCTAGGTGATGGCAACCTGATGAGATGAAAATGTTCTTTTAGCCGACAAGATTCCTTACCCTGTAGACAACGGTTCTGAGAAGTATGCATATTGAAAAAAGTTGGATGAAGAAATCTAGTTATACATTTGATAATTGTTCGGAGAAAATTTGATATCAATAAAATATTTTTAAAACGTTAGAATGACTGAAACGAATTAATGATGGAACAATTCATCAATTTGGTCTTGTCTAAAAGTTAACTGAAAATAAGAATACTTTTGCATGACTTTAAAAATTTTTATAAATCAAACAGTGCTTATTAAATGTCAATATTCAAAATTTTAAGCTATTAAAGATATGTAAATCGTGATAAATTTGGGGAGAGCAGTGTAAAGTATTAATGCCAATATCCTTATGTTATAGGTCATGAAAAGTAGTGGGGAAAGTTGTAAGTTTAGAACAATAAATAAATGCGAATCAATGTCTAAGCTTTAAAATATTGTAAACTCAATACCTTAATCATCCAAACATCCTTACATGTGAAATATTTGTGGAGAAATGATGTGAGGGAATGAGTGAGATTCGGCATACTTTTCAGTACCTGAGTTGTGGTGTACCAGTTAGGTGAAAGCTGCTTGGTGAGAGCTTTCGTAATTTAGAAGAGACCAAGCTGCTATTCAAGAGATATCATTTCACTTGGAAGACATTGCAACTACAAATTATTTAACGTACGCTAGCCGTCTTTAGACAATACGACAGATCTTTGATTATGTCGGGATTTGAATTCACTATCTTCCGATAGTCAGAACGATACCGTAACCAACAATGCCTCCCCGACTTTGTTAATGTGGTGTTGTTACACCAACGTACTTCTCTATATCTAGCCCAGAGTTGGGCTTTACCAATTAGGTGGAAGCTGCTGGGTGAAAATTTAGAAGCAGGAACCAAGTACTCACAATACTTGACCTGAACCCCCCAAGAGGTATTATTTCACTTAGAGGACATTGCGACCACAAACTATTTGATGTGTCCCAGTCACCTTTAGTCAACTTATGTCTGGAAGTGAATACTTCACAAATTACTCCCAGAAGTATCATTTCACCAGGAAAAAATTGCGACTTCGACATATTTAACTTACCCCAGCCTCCTTTAGTGAACATGATTCGGTTTAATGGGTTTTCGGTTAACCCGAAATTTGAACACGCAACCTTCCGATAATAGGAACGACGTCCTGATAAACCAGGTCACCACGGCTTTTTAATATGATGTTGAGCTTCGATGAGGAAAGCACAATCCCATCATATGAGGTGGTTCGTTACATGCTGAAGGTTTGGTATTAGTCACAACCATATACTTGCACGTGAAAACCTTTGAAACTAGTATATTGTTGTGTATCCCTTTGTTTATGTGAGGTGGAAATTCCAAGAGGAAACTGTTAGTGGAGGTTTCAGTATTAACACTTGACCGTGGTTTAAAATTAGGAAGTAACTGATATGTTCGATAACCTAATACTCGTGGATGAGAGAATTGAGACAGTGAATTTATGGCTAACTGTTTGTAAGGTGGAAGTTGTAGAGTGGGATATTTACTTACATATTGCTATTCTTGCTCAGCTTATTTTAAATTTTGAAAGACTACATTTTTTGATTTCCATGGACAAAAACAGTCAATTAGAGCAAATTGGTTGAATGTGAAAAAAAATATAAATTTGCACCCTGAAGCGTTTCTCACGATTCCACTTTAATTAAATTAATTACCAAAAATTTAAGAAAAAATCTCAAAAATTGCAATAACTATCCCAAAAATAAGCCAATATCAATCAAATTTGAATATATTTTAAAGTAAAAGGAGCTGAACAATGTGACATTAAATGCAAAATAATGGTGCTGTTGTTGAAATACTTCATTTGCGAGGAGCATAAAAATGGATGTCTCAAAGCAATACGGCAATTGTCGCTGCGTGT
>JAPDSC010110691.1:467532-498342 GCA_026290005.1 Latrodectus geometricus | reverse complement strand
GGAAACAATTTCTAACCACAGATTCAGCATCCAGGAAGTTAAACGAAGGACGGCCACGCGCTACCACAAGTGCCAATGAGAAATATTTGTCATAATGCGCACGATGAAATAGAACAGCAACTTCTGCTGAACTCAGATACAACCTCGCTGCAAGCTCCGGAAAGTTAGTATGCAGATCAACCGTGCGTCGAAACTTCCACGAAAGTGATCATTATGCTAGGCGACTAATCATATGCGTCTCACTCATGTCGTGGTATAGGCATGAACGTTTGCACAAACGGGCACGTCAACAGTTCATTAAACGCGTGATCCATGAAGGATAGTTCTCTTTACGGATGAGTAGTCTCTACTGAATTGAGTCTCGAAAGCGATAGTTGGCGCATTTTCATTAGAAGAGAATGTGGAATTCATTTTCATCCATCAAACATTCGGGAAAGAGATGCAAATGGATCAGGTACCGATTGCGTTGAGGGTGGACGCACAGACCTCCATGTCATTTCCCGTGAAAATACCAATTCTCACACCTATAGAGATGACATCCTGGATACTTATGTACGCTCTTATGCCGGAGCAATAGGTGATGCTTTCGTGCTACCGAATGGTAATGCGAGACCAAACAGGGCTCGCATCGTGGATGCTTAACTTGATCATGAAAAAATGCATGTATTGGTCAGCTCGATCACCGGACCTTGATCCAATCGAGAATGTTTGGAAAACTCAGCCGAAGCTACTGAGTTATTAATGGAGAAATATAATCAAAATTAAATGTTTAGATCCTCTCAGCAAATAAATAAGATATTAAATGTAGAAGGTTGAATCATCGCCAAGACAGTTGTTCTTCTGAAAATATATAGTAGAAAAATAAGTCACTCAGGTATCATGAAGGTACAGAGTTTGATACTCCTTTTAAGATACAAGGACACTAGATACTATCCTACAGATACTTCTAGATACTATCCCACAGATTCCAATGCAAATGAAATAACAAAGCGCTCGTAGCTTTAGCATGGTTCTATAGTTGCCTGCATTTAACTCTGGTTGGCAGAAATTAGCTATGATATATATTGGAACTGTTGTTGAACAAATTTGCTCACATGAAAGAAAGTGTTAGCGGAAATATTAATTTCTAAATGTATAAATAAACTATTTAATTTCAAATATGCAAATTTTATTTTTAAATTTCTACCTTTTCAAAGGAAACAATTTACACAAGAATTTTTGAATAAAGGAAAATAAGGTTAACTTGTTAGAGGACGGCATCATTCTCAAGTGCAATGAGTAATGTGTTTGATATTTGACACAGATAGACCAGACTGAGATGTTAAATGGACAACACAGTAGGACATAATTTCCCTCCACTGGTCAGGTGTCGATCGCACATCGATCAGGATTTCAAAATTTTATTTAATGTATTTTGTTTATAGAAAATATTGATGAAAAACATTCGCATCATAATTAGTTTAAAATCTTTTCATATATATATATATATATATATATATAAACTAGGCTTGAATGAATTATTATGAATATGATAAGGAATTCAATACCAATGAAAACACAAGAATAACGATAGAAATTGCGAATTACTTCAGACGTAGGAACCTTTTGAAAGATTCTCACACAAATCATTTTTAAAATGAAATAGATAAAGTAATGGAACTAGAAAAAAAATACCTTCTTCAATCTTATCTCAAACTAAATTTTTTGTTATTTATTATTTTTAAGTAACAGTAGATAAAAAATGAAAAAGTTTTTTTAATTCCCAAATTTCCTTAAGCTTGATAAATATAAGATACAAATTCGACTTGTTATATAATGTCAACATAAATTGATATCTATTTTTTTAATATCCATTCAACTTATTTACAGTTCAATAAAAATAACAAAAAACTTTTTGCAAGTTCAAGAAACTTTTTTTCCTGAACATTCAAGAAAATTAATTGCTAAGGAAAAATATCTGATATTAATGAAGAACATACACAAAATGACAAGTTTTGCTATAAAAATAAGTGTACAATATTTATGCAACAGAGTGAGGAAACAATTGCAAAATTTTTCTCTTTAACTTTTCAATTATGATCTTACATTTTAACATTTATCAGATCTGGTTATCATTTTCAAAATTCTCATGATATACTGTTTTGATAATTCACTAAGCCAATGGCTCATTGTATTTCAAAATTAATCATTTTCTAACTTCTCATACAGAAAATAAGGAAAAGATGGATATTTTTAAAATAAAGATTATCAGAAAAATTCCTTTTTGAATAGACCCAGGAAGTCTAATAGTACAGTAGCAATGAGAAGTCTGTCATTGCTATTAGTTAAGAATAATAGTTTTGGATGGTAAAAAAATAGTTTTAGATGGCTAGCAGCATTTTTTTCAAAGCCTAACATGAAACTCATAGAAACGTCAATTTACACACAAACGTAGTGCTTTTTGACATGAAATGCAGTGACAATGTAGTTTAAACAAACATTATAATTAAACATAATTGCTAATGTGTTAAAGTAGAGTGAAGTATATGTAATTAAAAAAAACCCTTTTTTTCACAGCACTGATTTTTAAACACCTGATACATAATTTCAGAAGTGCTTATTACCAATGATTTTCATATGAAAAAATTTTAAAATATCCAAAAAATTTTTATTAACTAATAATAAAAGCCTATCACATTATTTGCATTTACACAAAAATAACATTTTTCTTTGATAAAATTTTTTAAATATATTTAATGTAAACATTTCATAAAATGAAAAATGCATTTATATTATTATTGTTAGGTTAATAATAGCTTCCAAAGATATGACAAGTACAAGAATTAACACTTCATTTTTTCCACAAATGCAGTTCTGTGAAGTATATTACGTTTGGGTTCTAATACAAATTATTTATTTATTCATTCATTTACTGAAAAATCTTCATGTTTATTTAAATTAAATGCAATTTAATTTTAAACAAAAAATATTGATAGAAAAGATATTTTAATATCAATAAAAATTGCTAATTTGTTTCAAAGATTTTTTTTTTTTTTTTTGGCTGAGCAATGATGCATTTTTTGTTACATATCAACAAAAATTTTAAGATTTTTCTGGCAACCCAAATGAAGAAAAGTAATTGAATAAACACAGAAGATTCTGAATCTTAAATTTAAATATCTTTATTATATTAAAAAATTGTTAACATTTAAACTAAAATACAAAAGAAAGTAACTTTTTACTTTTTGTTACCTTTTAAATATAATTATTCTTAACAATTCTTTATTTAAATGACATGAAAGATTAATGCAAATACACAAAAAATTTCAGACAGAGGAGGAATTTCTCAATAAAGATGAAACAAAGCCTTTGATTTGTTTAAGTTATTTGAAATAAATATTTATAACACATAACTTTTATACAAACTTTATTCAGTAAAACATCTGAAAAAGTGCAGTTACATATGATCTACACTGATGAATCTATTGTCCATTTTATAATCATAATTATATTCAAATGATAATCTAATTTGGCTTATTAATTTTGAAGATGGAAAAGATCTAATGGTATCTAATATAAAATCACAATTTTATGCCTCTTCAGCAAGTTTTTCAGCCTTTTGGATAACTTCTTCAATTGGTCCTACCATGTAGAAAGCAACTTCTGGTAAATGATCATATTCACCTAAAAAATGAGAAACTAAGTTAGAAATTTTTTTTCTTATTATAATTGCCAGAATATTTGGTAAATATTTCATTTTCTTAGTATTAGATCAAATTCATGTATATGTAACCTTATTTTAAAGAATTTGAAATAACATTCTATGTGTCGGAAATATTATTACATATAATGTTACTAAATTCCCCACATATAATTTCTAGTTCAAATTCATATTATCTTTTCATTGAATTCAAACTTTTTTCCATTCCTGTATTTTGAAACACATGGCTTTACATAATATTTATATAAATATTGGTTATTTATATACATTTTACACAATATGATAATTATTAAATAAAACATAAATAAACAGACTTAAAAATACAATTTACTTAGAAAAACCATTAGAAAAAACTATAAATTACCTATGCAAGTAAACTTGAGGGGTAACAAAATATGCTCACATTTGAAAGTTATTGAAGTGTTTTGATTTGTTTGTCAATCCAGGGTCTTTTAAACACATAAGGGTTTACAACAGGTCTTAAAATTAAAAGTTCGTTACACGAATTAAATGTTAAAGATGTTCACATATTTTTGGGGATTACATATTTTTTAAAAGGAAAATGTGGATTTGCAGTATCCTGATTTTGGTACTTTGAAGAAGGGTTCTTAGAAAAAAGTATTCTGCCAAAAAGTTAAAAGATGATTAAAATTTGTATCTAATTTACTTTGCAATAAATTATCGCATATACTCATATAAATATCATGCCAAATAAATCATGTATTTTAGATACTTACCACCTAATATACTCTTAAAGCCTTTAATAGTATCAGCTAAAGGAACAAATTTTCCAGCTTGACCAGTAAATACTTCAGCTACTTGGAAAGGTTGAGACAAAAACCTTTGGATCTTACGGGCACGAGAGACAGTCAGCTTATCTTCTTCTGACAATTCATCCATACCCAGAATAGCAATAATATCTTGAAGTGATTTATAATCCTAAACAAGAACAGATCAAATGTCATTTAATGAATAAGTAGTGATATCTACTAAAAATAATTGAGGGAAAAATTTAAAGAAATTAGCAATTAATACTAGCTTTTATCTATATAATCATACATGTTTAAAGTTAGCTACAGTTAATATTTTCTAATTCAGTTTCAAAAGACTAAATTGCAAGTTATATAAATTTGGTTGCTAATTTTAGCAACCTAAATACAATTTTATATTTTAGATACTTACCACCTTATATAAAATAAAAATTTGTAAAATGATTATTATATCCAAAATTTGTAAGAAAGGTTTCTTAAAATTAAGGACAAAAATTTAAAGATTTTATTATTAACAATATAAAATTCAGAGATTATCAAATCTAATGCTATTGAAAACTTTAATAACAACAATTTTTAAAAATTATTGCCACACTAGTATTTGTAGACTTCTCAATTAAGAGAGTATAATGAAGAAAAATATACATTTTTATATAGTCTTTAAGACAACTTTAAACAAATAAGTGATCCTAAATTTCAATTGATAACTGCATATCTACATGAGAACACTAAGATACATTTGTTAATAATTTATAAATCAAACTCTTAAGTGTGGCATTATTTGCTTTAATAACATAATGAAAGCAAAAATAAAAAGATAAATAAAAATCCATTTTTGCATCCAATACAAGATAAACTTTGGTTCTATTTACACAAACAAAGGTTCATTTAGATTTAATATTTCCAAGAATTTCAAGGAAAATTTATTAAATTTATGAACTAAATTATTTAACATATGAATGTTGGAACTCTCCAATAAATTATATACATTCCAAGAGAACTAACATTCATTTGTTGAATAAATGTATAATTATTGTACTACATTTTCTAATTATGATTTTAAGAGATAATTACTTCTAAAAACAAATATTAGACAAAAAATTACATACATACATATATATATTAATCATAATTCATAAATATTTTTTCTAATCATTAATAAATTTTATAGGTTGTTCCTCTTTTTCAAACTATTCAATACTATTATATTTCTGGAATTATTCATATATTCTATATTTCTTAAGCAAGGTAGTACTTTAATTTATAAAAAAATCTATATTAATAATAAGTAATACTTGATTCACTGAATCTGCATGACACATTTAATTGAGCAAGTTATCTAATGTCTAGCTTCTTTTTCATACTCTAATCATATTTTTGAAGTTCATTTATATCATTTTTTAAACACTTTCTTTTTATTTTAAATTCATCAATTTTATTAAACAGGGTTTTAGGTTCCTCTACTATTATGTTTTTTATTTTTGTTCATCTAAATACATATAATATATTTGCAACAAGAATTAAGCATTATGGCAAGTTTTGTGTTTCAGATGTGATATCTATAATATGCTTAACTATACTGGGCCTTTTTAAAATTTTCTGGCATTCCCAAAAATCATGTTTTATATAAATTTGACCATAACAGAGTAATAAATACAAATTAGTGATTTTAAATACATAAATAAAAACTTGATAGCGAAAATTAAGATTTTATATATGCTCCATGTTTAAAAAAATCACTGAGTTCAGTATAATTTCAAAACTGTAAAGATTATTTTAATGAGTTTAACATTTTTGTGAAGCTCTTTTAATGGTCTTAATTTTAGATGAACAAGTCAATAGAAGAAAATTGGCATTACTTAAAGCTTTAATGATATGATATGTTACTTATGCAGCTCAGAAGCAAATGTTTTATGTCCTGAATATTATAGTTTCTGCGGAAATATATTATTATTATTTTATTACAATAAAAATATAAGAAAATAATAATAAATGAACACTTTTCTGTTAGTTTCTTTTCATAGCAAATTAAAATTATTTATAATCAAAAAGTTTATTTTGCCTTTATTTATGTTATGATAATCTTAATTATATCTTATAAGAAACCCAAAAACTAATGTTTAAATCTGTCAGATCCATTTCATTGAAAATTTAAGTAGTGAAAATGGAATTTTTTTTTTTTTTTTTTTTTTTTTTTTGATTAAAAAATTAATTTTGTGAATGTCAAAGATTGGTTGGTTGGGTATTGTGGCGCAAGGTCCAAAAAGGACAAGCTGCACCATGTGAATGTCAAAGGAAGTAGTTAAAAAATTTCATGGAGTTATTTTAGAGTAAACACAAAATTACAAGAGTTTCATGGCTTCCTAAAAAATAAAATCAATTGTAAGGTGTTAACAAGATCTGTACAAATACTGATAAACCTTTTTCAATAAATAACAAATTATTTTCCCTATTGCAGCAAAAAATAAAATTTTCATTGGCTTGGCTTACAATTAGTAATAAGCTTAGTTATAAAGATGCAATTTTTACAGCTCATTTATAAAAAAAAATTCTTATTACTTCTTATATTGTCAAATTGTACTATAAATGTATTGTTTATGAAATAGCCCAAGACTATCCTCACTTGTAAAATTTTTTGTACACCACGAGCAACATCATAATGCTCTGCTCCAACAATGTTAGGGTCCATAATCCTAGATGTTGAATCAAGAGGATCGACAGCAGGATAGATACCCAATTCAGCAATACCACGAGATAATACAGTTGTGGCATCTAAATGGGCAAATGTTGTGGCTGGAGCAGGATCAGTTAAATCATCAGCAGGTACATAAATAGCCTATAACATACAAAAGTCAAATTATAATAAATTTTATATAGGAAAAGAAGTAAGATGCTGGCAAATGGAACATCAAATATTTTCATCAAATTTAAGGGTACTAAAAATTTTTTTAAGATAAATCATTGATTATAAGTTTGCAGCTATTTAACTGAAATCCCTTTAGAAACATGAATATAAAATAACTATTTGCTATACATCTTTATTACTACAAGTTCTTACTTTTATCACTAATCATATCCGAATATTAATTTTATTTATAAAAACAAAATATTTAGGTGTATTATGGTAGTATACTACGGAGTACAAAACATTATTTTAATTCATAGTAATGAATAACATTTGTAAGGAAAAAACATTTTTAGAAGGTGTAATTAAGATAGATTGAGAAAGCTTACCACTATTAGTTATAATACTATACACTAATGACTGGCCACTATAAGTTAATTCCCACCTCCAACAAACATTACCTTTAAGTTTGAAAACATCTTAATAGTTTTTGAATACCAATACATTATATATTTATTTGTATCTTTTTAAAAACAATCTTGAAGTCTAGAAAAATATTTCATTCATCAGAAAATATTTAATCGTTTCCATTACTTTAGTGTTTAATAACCTCAAAAAATTTCATTGTTATTAAAGAAAAATTTGAGGAGGGGGGGGGGGGAGGGAACGCCACACAAATTTTCAGTTTCAACAAATCTAAAACAAATTTTTTTTTGTTAAATTAAGCATCACAATGTTCATTAACAAAAGTTCCAGAGACAAAATTGAAAAATTATGTTGAAAAGGTGTTAAACTTGCATATTGTTACAAACTGCATTTTAAAATACATTTAAAAACCAACTACAAAGTGTTACACCACATATAAGTAAAGTCTTATTTTTAATTATTCACAGATAAAAATACTTCAGAAATTTCCAAATACACAATGGAATTTAAAACTTCATTACTTTTTAATTATTAAAAATTTATCAAACAAATCTAAATTTCCATTAATTTTATTATTCATTTATTGAATTTATTAATTAAAAAAATTATCAAGAATTAAATATAAAGTTTTCTCTAAATTTATAAATAAAAATAAAATAAGCTTTAAAAAATATTGAATAATACGTAAAAAAAAATTGAGAGTAGTATTTTATTAAATAAAATAAGCCTAAAATTATGCAATATGTTTAATATAAAATAACATTTTCTAAAATGTGATGAAATTACTTTTATTATCAAATTTTCCCTTATTTTAGAAAATTTCAGATGGATATATTGTTTTCAAGAAACACAAGTTTTACAAGATTAAAATGATAAATAGTTATATTTTTCTTAGTCAAATTTAATATTTAAATCAATATTCTGAAATGCATTAAATTTGGAATAAGTAGAGACCTTAAAATCAATGGGAAAGGTTTAATTTTTAAATTTAATCAAAATCCTTTACTTATAAGAAAGCATATTTTTAAAAATATTTCAGAAGCAATTAAAAGTCATTGATGAACATTGAATAAAAAAAGATTGTTTGAAATAAAGAAGTTTTGGAAAATTTGTTTTCTAAAATTAGGAATTCAATAAGAATAAACATCTAGAAAAATGGTATAGTTTTTTAAAAGAAATTTACTAGAAAAATACCTTGTAAGACCTCATATGCAAACACAGGATTTCAACAGTAAAATTTAGATTTGCTTAAAAATTTATTTTTCAATATATTTTTACCTGTACAGAAGTAATGGATCCCTTCTTTGTGGTAGTAATTCTTTCTTGCATAGTACCCATATCAGTTGCAAGAGTAGGTTGATAACCTACAGCAGATGGAATACGACCCAGCAAAGCAGACACCTAATTTAAAAACATTTAAGTATCTTTCTTAGAAATAAAATACATTTTTTTTTTATGAAAGTGAACTTATGAATAAAACAATTTCCTTAACACTTTTCTTATGGATCCCTAACTGAATTTTGAAAATTTTTAAATAACAAAAACATAAACTCAACAGCTTAAAATAATCACATTAATCTATGTTACCATAATTTCTGTTCTTATAAATTATTTTATAATTTTATTTTTTAATAATTTATTATAACTTTCAATGTAAGCCTTATTTTACATAAAATAAAAACTCCCTTAAACATATTAGTCAAGAAAACCTAACTGAATTATAATTTATTTTGTGTTTTCAAATATAAAATTTAATTATAGCAACATAATGGTTCCTAGATATAAATTAGTATTACAAACTACTCTAAATTAAATATACTCTTTCAAAAAATTTAGTTTTTCAAAACACATTTTCCAAAACTTTATTTTGAATTTTCTTCTGATTTTGTAAATATATACACATACATTTATCTAATATTAAACTGTTCTAAAATAGAAACAGCTATATAGTGAAAAATATTGACAAATATACATATTTAATCGAAAATTTTTTAACATTAATTCAAAATATTTGAATTCATTCAAATTAATAAATATTTAATAACTATTTTAAAATGTAAAAACTTCTCCGGCAAATTCATGCTTAATAAAAAAAAATTATAGTAAAATATATTTTTAAATGTTTCGTGTGCCTTTAAAAATATATTTTACTTATAAATTTTTAAAGGCACACGAAACATTTAAAAATATATAGAATTTTCAAAGTGTAGCCAAAATATGACAATCTTATTATATTATTGCATTATCAAGTTGTTGAAAGGAGAGAAAACCCAACAGATTAAGTAGTTTAATAGTGTTGCAACATAATACCTAGTGTCTGGTTGGATATATATATATAATTTTCACTAACTGATTAATTTATTACTCAATGGTTTATTTTTGCATGTCAAGACTAATAGAATGAGAACTACAGTTTAAAGTGGAATCTGAAGCACTACAAACATCAAAGCCCAAGATGGGATTTAAACCAATTAACAGCAGAACCGAAGGCATGAGTGCTATTCATTTGGCTTCCATCTTTGCCTTTCATAGGACAGATAAATATGGCAGAAAGTATTTGTTAATAAGAAAGTATCAAATATTGATCAATAAAAATCAGAGACAACAAAGAATGGAAGAAAATATTTCTGGAACTGTTATACTATTAGTATTCAGCATATATTTTATACTTATTTTGTACTCATATTGTGAAATCTGATAAATAATTCATTCTAATATTTCTTAAATACAATATATTTAATATCAGAAGCAACATGTTGTGTTCTGTGACCCATCACTTATTTTAATAATCAAGATTTTCACTTCAATTGTTAGAGAGATTGGAGAAAACAAAACAGAGGATTATTATTTTAAAAAGATTGTTCTTAAGACTAAGGTTTTTGCCATATTTGATATATTATCTCATACAGTGATGTATGTTTCAAACTACTGTAAAGACAATGCATTGATATTATCTTTACAAAGCTTGAAACATGCATCACAAATTGTCTATTGGAAGAACTTGTGGAAGGCAAACCATAATTCCATTTATCCAATTTAAGGTAGGCATGCACAAATTGAAGCTTTCCAATCATTATTTCTTTGCAACAATTAATTAAACTGCAATTAAATTAGTTACCAATGAAGTAACCACATTCAAGGCAACTTTTAGTATTTAGTACAGAAAATTTGCAAATTTTAATTTTCAAAATAAATTGAATAAGTTTCTTTAAATATCATATGAAAAACTCAATGTAACATACTTCTGAGCCAGCTTGAGTAAATCTGAAAATGTTGTCAATAAACAACAATACATCTTGACCTTCTTCATCACGGAAATATTCAGCAACAGTAAGACCAGTTAAAGCTACTCTAGCACGAGCACCAGGTGGTTCATTCATTTGTCCATATACAAGAGACACCTAATATAAAATTAATACATTGTGAAATTTTCAAAGAAAGAACTTCACATGAAAATTAAAATAAAACTTAAAACAGTTTTATCTAAAAAAAATACACACAAGACATTTGAATGAAATTTCAAAGGGAAAGTATGAATACTGCACATCTCTTACAATGAATAAGCTATTTTATATATACTATGTTAACTTTTTTATACACAATATATGTTATTTCAGAATAAAATTGTAGTCTTTCTGGATTATTTTAGGTGTACAAAATTAAATAAGTAGAAAAATAGATGTATATTTTTGCATTTTACAATTGAACAATGAATTAAAAATATAACAAGCAATTTTTATAAAGATTTTTCGGCAAATTTTAAAAATATTTCATCAAAGTATTTAGTACTTATTTCTAGCTCCTCAGAAAAGTATACAAAACTAAGGAAAAAATATACATAGTTCTCATTTATATATTGATCTTTAGATTTTGGATAATCTAATGCTTGCTAAGAAAAAAAAATCATTCAAACTTAATAGCATTTGGCTCATAAATAAAATTAATGCTTGGAATAATGATGAATTCAAATAAAAAGTAGTGTTACACCAATATATAATTAAATTTACAGCTTACATATATCATATGGCAATATGTGATAAATCATAAAGGACAACATTTTTAAGTAATTACAAATAAATACAAATCATAATAGCCACTTGAGAATATATGAAATTTCATTCATAAATTACCTTAGAAGTTTTATCTTTAAGGCTAATGACACCACCTTCAATCATTTCATGGTATAAATCATTACCTTCCCTAGTTCTTTCTCCAACACCAGCAAATACAGAATAACCACCATGAGCTTTAGCAATGTTATTAATCAATTCCATAATTAATACAGTTTTACCTACACCTGCACCTCCAAACAAACCTGTAACATTAAATTATGCATCTGAATAAGTTATCAATCAAAAATATGTTTGAAAGCCAATAGCTCAATTAAAAAAAATCAGTAATTTCACAGTAATAAAATTTATTTCAGCAAAATTATAATAAATCAAAATGGCTGAATTATAGGTAATAGATCAAAAGTTTTATAAAATTATGTATACATAAAGACATACCAATTTTTCCACCTTTGGAATAAGGCGCTAATAAATCTACAACTTTGATTCCAGTGACTAAAATTTCCTGTTCGACACTCATTTCAACAAATTCAGGAGCTTCTTGATGAATAGCAGCAAATTTATCAGTGACTACAGGGCCTCTTTCATCAATAGGTTCACCAATTACATTAATAATTCTACCTAATGTTTCAGGGCCAACAGGAATTTTGATGGGTGCGTTTGTGTCCAAAACTACATTTCCACGGACTAAGCCTTCAGTACCATCCATAGCAATAGTACGGACTGTATTTTCTCCTAAAAAAATAAAGTTAAGGATATAATACACAACAGTATTCATTATATTTCTATAAACCAAATTTTAAAAATATATATTATTTTTTTTCCACTATTTAGTTTTATCTCTGCTTATTTTTATTAAAAATTAAAATGTTAAAATGTAAAAATACATATTTTAAAGGATTTACAGAATTTTTTTTAATCTATTGAAAATTTTAATAAAAAAGTAATGCACATTTTTTAAAACAACTTAGTCAAAAACAGTTTGCATGCTTGTCACTAAAATTATTTAAATTATTCATCAAAATTTATGGATAGATAACTGTGGATTATTAGGATCCCTGATGAGTTTTTAATAGTAAAACAATCTAAAGATAAAACAAAATTTTATGAATTATCTTTTAAAAAATAACATACTCAATGTGTTTAATGAAAGGAAATAACATTTAAATTGCAACTGTTGAACATATTATTTAAAATTTTAGTCTGAAAGGATATGTTGCAAATCATAATTCATTTTCAAGTTTGCAACTTTTAACTGTTTAACATAATTTTTCAAATTGAAAAGAATCATTTTCCTTTGGAATTGATGCATATTTTTGTTTTAGAGTAGTTTGTGATTATCAATGTGTAAAATTTATATAAATACTCTTTTTTATTTAAAATGTTTACTGGCTAAATCCTATGAGCCAGTACAGCTTCAAACACGCCAAACCAGTGGATTAATACAGCAGAATAGTAATTTGTGATTTCATGACTTAATTTGATGTGCAAAACTTGTTTCGAGAATAAAGTAAGCCTTTTAAGCTTTTGTATTCGGTTTTGTTTATTTATAATTGAAATTTAAATGTTGAAGCTTATTTTGAAAGTATCAAATTGAAATTTTAGTTATTGGGTATAACAAATAAAAGGGTTACTTATGTATTAAGACAACTACATAGATACACTGCCAAAACAGGTAATCAGAAAAAAATAGTATGGCGACTTTGCAATAAAAAAAAAAAAAAATCCTAGGTACTAAGATAGGTTAAACAGGGGTACTAAAAGAATATTATGTAAATAATATTTAAATCATGTTAGTATCAGCAATGAAAATTTTTACCGCCAAGGTGGTCGTCATACAACATAAGTACCGTAAAAGGTATGGATAGTAATAAATTGAATTTGTAATTCTAAATTTTTCTACAAGTAATGACTATATATAGTACTTTCACTTAAAGAAATTTTTAAGTATTGTTTGACATATGTTTATAGGCTTACTAAGTTGGCAATTTTTGTTAATAAAAAACAAGCTTTAATGAGCATGCATGTTATTGATTTAGTTTTATTACTAGGTTGTCTCCAGGACTACATTGTGTTTATAGAAATGTTTTTTAATGTGGGCACCACTGCTTGGTTACTTAAAACCAAAGTTCTAAAAAATGCACGTTATTTACATTATTTATTTAGCTTTATTGCCTATTATTCTCTTGTGCTAGACTGTTTTTATACTGATGTTTTTAAAGTGGATGCTACCATCAAGTTAAGCAACACCAAATTAAAATCCAATTTGCAAAATTCAAAGTTTAAGTTTGAGTATCGTCAGGATTTAAAAAAACCAAATGCAGTACGAAATGACATATTTAGTTTGGTACAAAAATTAGAAATGACACCAAACCTGCATTAGCTTATATGACTTTACTAGTTTGTTATTAACTAAAAAATGAATTTTATAAAAAAAATCTCGAAATTGATTTTTTAAAATCAAACTAGGAAAGAAATACAATTATATATATATATATATATATATATATATATATATATATATATATATATATATAGAGAGAGAGAGAGAGAGAGAGAGAGAGGGGAACTAAACAAAATAGGCATTTTGATAAGCTTTAAATTTAAAATCAAAAATAAATTTATGATTTTTGGAGAAACAAGAAAATAATTTATTATTTCAATGAACAATATTCAAGGGAATAAAGAAAAATATAACAAATTACCTAAATGCTGGGCAACTTCTAGAATCAGTCTAGGCTTCCTTCCTTCAACTTCTAAAGCATTTAGAATTGGTGGGAGGTTATCATCAAACTGAACATCTACAACAGCACCAATAACAGCAACTATCCTCCCTTTGCTTCTTGGTGCACTTGCTGCTGTTGCATATTTTTGATTTGCTAAAAATAAATATGAAAAATATAAGAATATTTTACTTGAAATGAATGATTTTCAATAAAAAATATTTTAAAAAAAATTATGAAAGCATATGAAAATTTAGATTCTTCTAGAAAAATTGGAAAACTTAAATAAACTGAAGCAATTAAAGGAAGCTGCAATTATATTGCAGTAACAGATAAGAATATGGTACTGGTATCACAACATTTGGAAAATATTAATTAATTCCACCTGAATGCAAAAGGGAACTGATACTTTTTAGATTTAATTTTACATAACTTAGTCATTCTTTGCTCCTTTTTTGTAAGAAAATCATTTACTCAAGATTGGGTATATTTAATTGGCCACAAGACCTTACTAATATTTCTTTTAATTCTATATTTTTAACTTATTTATTCCCAAAGAATCTTTGCTGAAGCCATTTAGTTATAGTTTTGGTCACTAGGATATTTCTTTCACATTTATACAATAATAAAATAAAAGATAATTGTATACATTTAGTCTTATAATAATTAATTTAAATGTTTTACACAAAATTAATTTTTAATTTTGTGACATTATTATGATTTAGTTTTTAACACAAAATTTACTATTACTTTTAGATTTCTTTGAAAAAGCACAAAATATCAAGTGAAATTAAAAACTATTTTAGTTTTTTTCTTTACAGAATGACATTAACAAATCATGTTTCAACTGATTTACAATTTTATTTCGCAAGAATTTTGGTACAGAAAATATATCTGGATTTAGAGATCCATAAACATAGATTAAAGGATTGTTTAGTGTTTAAATAATTGCAGAAAAATAAAATGTACTAAAATATTACACAGCATATATCAATCTAAAATATTAGTTATTAGCAAATCATTATTTGCAATGAATCAAGGGTTACAATTACTTATAATAACAATGGTAGAGTTAAAAATAAATTTAATCAAAATAAGAAAATGTCAGTATAAATTAAGCCTTGATTTTGTCAGGCCAGTACCAAGAAATTGTGACATAAACAAATAAATGCACATAATATGAAGTGAGTTCAAAAAAATTGTTGCTGATAACTTAAATAATTTTCATTAGGACAGCTTAAAATAGTTATTATCATGAAATGAAAATACAAAATAACTTCAATACTACTTAATTGTAGAATTGTATATTTGAAAATATTTTTGATTTAATGAGCCATTCTAAATAAAGTTAGTGTCTTATTTGTAGTCTTCTGCTAGAATATGTTATATAAGGCAGATTTCTTTTAATCTCGCCTTTAGTTGATCCTTTTCATTGACTATATAGGGCACATGACGATTATTTCTTATTTTGCAACAAATGTAGATGCCTAAATATGTATATATCAAATACATAGTACATATTTATAACCCTACATATTTTAATATTAAAAGTTTGTTACATGTGTAAAATCCTTCAAACAGGTGAGAAAATGGCACAAATTATTTTTTTCGCCAATACAGAGAACTTAATAACTATTAATGATAATAGAAAACTATACATCTACTTATAACTTAGAAAAACTATTCATGTTTCTTTGAGAGTAGAGTCTTAATAATTATGTCTAAACTTTACAAATGAATATAAGGTACCTTAGTATATAGTTTACATATACAAACTGTTCCACTAGTTTATAATAGAAAGTTCTACAACATTGTTTTGTGGTTTTTTTTAAATATTTACATTTTGATCTAATTAATATTAAAATACATTGCGCAAAGTAAGATTAAATGATGTTGTTAATTTAACTAAATATTCTTTAACTTTCCTCATCATTGCTATATTACATGTACTAAAAATTAGTTTCCCCAATGACTTTCGTACTATTTAATTTTGAAGTTTATAAATGTAAATACATAAAAAAATACAATTCATAGACTCAACTAATGACATCATTATTAATTTTTCCAGATATTTTACTTAAGTGATTTCTTTAACCTCTTTGACCCCTTGAGTTTATTTGCAAGATTTTTTTTAAAAATAACAAAATCTATACGTATATTAAAGAATCTTAATATATTTTAAAAGAAAATTAATATATTTTAAAGAAAATAAACTATTGGATTGAAGATCTAAGAATTTAGACATCATACTTAGATTAATATATTCATATTGACTAAGTATTTCTAAGAATAAATAATATGGTAACATTAGAATAAAAAAACTGATTTAAAATTGAAATTGTACAGTGACTTTCAAACACTTTAAAATTTAAGTTTCTATTTACTTACAATGGCTTAGTACAAGAATAAGTCTGAGAAATTAGTTCTATAAGATAGATTTAAGTTCTATTTTAAAAAATTTAATGATATATTTTCATTTATAGACAAACAGATACTAAATTTCAGACTGGCAGTTTATTGAATCCTTCCCAACATGATTCTTAATAAATGTGCATTAAACATAGTTTATAAATCTGATTCAGTGTAGTAAAAAATGCAAAAACCCTGAATAAATACTCCCACACCTAATTGGAGTAATTAACATCCATATTAAAAATATTGCCAAGATAAATAATTTACATGGATTTGTTAGAAAGAAATAACTTTCAACTTTATATAACCAAAAGAATATATAGAAATCATTCGATTATATTCTTAAATTTCATTGAATAAAAATTTTATGAAACTTAAATTGTTTTTAAACATTTATTTTAAGATTATAATCAAATTTATGCATACTAAACTGCATAATAAACATGCAAAGCAAGGTTACAAAATTTAGGAATGCCATTTTGATATAAAATTATCGCAAATACACGTACATAATTCAATGCAACTTTAATGTGTAAATGTTTCAGCATTTCAGAAAAGCAAATTTTAAATCATTAACTTTATTGCCTAGTAGCTAAATACAAAATTTGTCATGGAAGATAAGATTAAACGTTACAAACAAGAAGTAGTTAGAAATCAGAAAAACACCCCATAAATGTATGATCAAGATGTTTATTTTGATAAATCTAAAGTTAGAAATTTCAAAAGCACTATCTACACTTAATATAACTGTTTTAACACATCCAAGCAAAATATATTATTTCCTACAAATAATTCTGCAGAACCGGTTAAGACTTACATGTGGACCATAAACAAGGTAAAAATTTTGTTCCTTCTCCGGAGATTTTTGAGATGGAAATTTGAGGCTTGGCTACTTTAAGTAGCATAGAGGAAGCCCGACCAAATGCTTTAAACATTTTGGGCAAGAACTATGTTTCAAACTTACAAATAATTTTTAAAGTATTAATGTTTTCTATTTGACCGATACGACCTCCTTGCCGCAGATAGAAGTCGTCGTACACGCGTCGAGACCCGGATGGAAAATATTGTTGCCAGATTATTATTATACTTTTTTCTACAGAGTATGAATTTCTACAGTATATTGGCCAATAGAGAACGCTGCAAAGTTCGTAAAAAGTGAGGAAATAAAATTTTTTATCATTATTTAAAAGTGTGATTTTCTTTGGTTAATTTCGTGATTAGCTCGTATTAATCATATGATTGAGACAGGTAGTTTATAAGTTCATGACCAAGAGCACTGTTATACTTTCATCAAAAATGAAAAAACATGGTAAACTAATGCAATAAAGTTGTTCGATTTCATCCTTTGTTGTTCTAGAATAAAAAAGTTCTAGGTTTAATCCCAAAAATTGTTAAGAATAGAACATTTCTCATATGCTTTTTGTCAAAGTTAATATTTAGTAGTTTTCCTGTTTTACTAACGACACTCTAATACTGCTCACCAGTTATATATTCCATATTTATGAAAATATTACACATGCATATAAATATGATTATATTTTATATACCTTCAAATAGTAATGGTCAAGAAATAAATTCAAATGCTAAGTTCTCATATCTGTCAATTTATTCATGAGTTTGTATCAAAGCTGTTCATTTCGAATTTAAATGAAATATGATTGTTTCGAAATACTGTAAAAAGTTCTTATTATTAAATTCCAAATTAAAAAAAAAATACTGAAATGAAATTGACGGTGCTGTTGCTTAAAGAATTTATTAACTAAAATTTTATTGTCATATATAACCGTTATAATACTAATATACCACTGCTCCTCGGAAATATTTTCTATTAACAGTATAACAGTGTTTCTCAACCTTTTAGTATTCACGGCCCAATTTTCAATCATAATTTTCATCGCGCCCCCCCCCCTCCCCACCGCATGCAATAAAATATATACAATAATAATGTATTTTGAGTATTTTGGTGCTAAACCTACACTACAACCTTACTTTTAAACTTTACAAATTACCAAGAATACCGAAATTTATTGACATTTTGCACCACCGATCCTCA
Organism: Latrodectus geometricus; assembly: GCA_026290005.1. Classification (NCBI taxonomy): domain Eukaryota; kingdom Metazoa; phylum Arthropoda; class Arachnida; order Araneae; family Theridiidae; genus Latrodectus; species Latrodectus geometricus. The sequence continues at coordinate 479,343 of JAPDSC010110691.1, read as the reverse complement.
GCATTGAAAAAACAAGAATCCTATGCTTTTTTATTGCTCTTGCGTCCTGCCATGTCGGGCATTCTCACGATTTCGCGAGAAGTTTCGATTTGTCTGGTCAGCAAAGAATTAAGCTAGGAGCGTGCGCAGATGTGAACAAATGTTTTCTCATAGGGAGAAGGAGAAAGTTCTATGACGCCAATTTCAATTCCAGACAATCTCATTCTAGTCGATCCTTCTATCGCTATTGAATCTATTCTGAATGTGTATATTATAAATATTTTCGTGTAATTGCAATTCACCGTATTAAATATTGACGGCAGCAGACTTATGCAGAATCATGGATAAATTTTTAAGCGGGCGTAAGCGAGCATTGGACGATAGACAAGCATCAACAAGTACACAGATGAGCGTGGTTCCGAAAATAAAATCAAGAAAATATTCTCAAGAATACTTAAATTTTGGGTTCACTAGTACTGAAGTAAATGAAGAAGAAAGGCCCCTGTGTATCATTTGCTCAAAAATGTTGGCTGCAGACAGCATGAAACCTAATAAACTTAAACGACATTTAGAAACGCTTCATAGTGAGTACGTAAACAAACCCAGAGAATTCTTCGAATTAAAATTAAAATCATATGAAAAGCAAAAATCATTGTTTAAAAAACTTTGTCTGTGAATGAAAAGCTTTAATTGCCTCTTACAAAGTTTCATATAAAATAGCCAGATGTAAAAAGCCTCACACCATTGGTGAAGAGCTTATTTTGCCAGCCGCGATTAATATTGTACAAATTAGGTTTGGAGATAATTTTGCAAAACAAATGCAGTCTATACCTCTTTCAAATGATACTGTTGCCCGTCAAATTGCTGATATAGCTGAAGATGTAGAGTGTCAGCTTTGGTCGAAGTTGAGTTACAAATTGTTTTCAATACAACTCGAGAGGCAACAGATAGTAATAAAGATGCTCATTTCATCGCCTATGTTAGATTTTGTGATGATTTGTCAGTAGTAGAAGAATTACTTTTCTGCAAACCAATAGAACTCAAAGCAACAGCACTCGCTTTATTTGCTATCTTAAATGATTTTATGAACGAGGCAAACATAGAATGGAAATATTACGTCGGAATATGCACGGATGGTGCTCATTCTATGTCAGGAAGATTCCAAAGTATTCCAGCACTTGTGAAACAAAAATCGCCACAGTTCGTCTGGACACATTGCATGATCCACAGAGAAGCTTTGGCTTCCAAAGAAATGAGTCCTGGTTTGAATATTGTGTTAACTACGGTTGTAACCGTAGTAAATTATATAAAAATGAGACCCCTGAAATTAAGAATCTTTTCCGCACTTTGTAAAGACATGGGTGCAGTACATTCAGCGCTACTATTTTATTGCGGGGCAATATGGTTATCACGAGGGAAATTTTTGCAACGTGTTTATGAATTAAGAGAAGAAATCGCCGTTTTCCTACAAGAGGAAAACAGACCGGTAGCTGAGATTTTTCGCGATAGTTTATTTGTGTTGAAATTGAGCTACATGATCGACAGATTCGAGAAATTAAATAACTTGAATCTTCAACTGCAAGGAGCAAATACACATATATTAGAAACGAGTAATAAAGTTAATGCTTTTTGTAGGAAATTGGAATCGTGGAGCAGAAATTTAAAGCAAGAAAACTTAACAATGTTTGCAAATTTGAATGATTGTATTAAAACTTACAAGGCTGAAGAACAATATGTAAAAGTTGTTTTTGTAACTATTGAAAATCATTTAGCATTGCTAGCAAAGAATTTTAAAAAGTAATTTCTTGCTGACGACAAACTGATATCAAGTTACAAGTGGGTGAGGGATCCATTTCAAAATACTCCCGAAGGACTCTCAATCGAAGAGGAAGAAACCTTCATAGACTTCACGGCAAGCGGCGAAACCAAAAGACAATTTACTAATAAATCACTCTTTGAATTTTGGGCAGGATTTGATAAGTTTTCTGCACTAAAAACAAGGGCATTTCGCATTCTACTACCATTTTCAACATCTTACCTTTGTGAAACTGGATTTTCTGCGGTGGCTTCTTTGAAGACAAAATATAGATCTCAGCTAAATATAGAAAAAGAACTGAGAATGTCTATTTCTAATATTAAACCCTTCTTCGAAAAACTTTGCTCTGAAAGACAGGCCCAAGGAAGTCACTAATAATTATTAAATTTGTTTTTAATTTAGTAAGTTGTTTTAATTTAATAAGTTAATTATTAAATATGTCGAAATGTATTTTGTTTTGTATGTGTGTGTGTGTTCTTTCCTTTCAGTCACTTAATCAATTTTTTAAAATAACATTTTCTCTTGGATAAGCTCGCGCCCCCCCATTAGTGTGGTGGCGCCCCCCTAGGGGGGCGCGCCCCACAGGTTGAGAATCACTGCAGTATAAGAAAAAGGTATTTAGGGAATTAATATGCGTGTTATTTTTATTGATTTAGTGGTTGTGCAAACATTACAAATATAATATGTATAGAGATATTTATTGGATATAATAAGGACATTTTTTGGTTTGTTTATTTTTTACTGACAAATGAAGAGAGGTCTTCGATGTCACTGCGTAAGATTCTGAGAAACTGATGAAGGGAAATACTAACATCAAATAACGAACATAACAATTCTATTTATTTTTTTCTTGTACGTATGTCATAGCGTATTTAAAAATTCTTGTTCTTATTTTTCAACTAACCTAATTAAATACAAGTTGCATTAAAATTTTGTCTTTGTATCTGTATTTTCAATCTTGCAATAAAAGCGAGAACAGTACTTAACTTTAACGTCTTAAAGTAAACATCGGACCATTATACGCAATTTTTATTTGAAATAATATATAAAATTTAATCTTGTATTGAGAATGACTACCTGAATTTTCGTAAGAATTAAAATTGCAGTCATTGTTGAACAACAAAAGATGGATGTTGCACTTATGCCTTCTGTATGCACGTCTGTCTGTTATGTGCTTGGGAATTTTCCACGTTTCCTCCTTTGCAATACGTGAATTAGACCATTATCCATGAGATGCACTCCCGAAATTAAATTTATGAGATGGATCTTAAAACAATGCCGTACAACTGCTGTAAGACTTACCACTCTGTGGCATTACAGAATTAGAAAAAGAAACAGTGTAATGGTATGGTATGATATCATACCATCATCGTAATGTAATGGTATGATAGGACTTTTCGTAAGATAAGGTCTCTAGATTAATCCCAGCCACTGTTGAACAACGGGAGAGGGATGTTAAACATGTGCTTTCTATATGCATAGCTATTGGGATGGTTGCTTGGGAGTTTTCCTACGTAGCGAGATTTAAATCCTGTCCATCATTTACTCCATTAAGTCCTTCCGAAAGACAATTTACACGGTGGACATTAAAATGACTTGCAACAGACTTAGGTTGTCAGATTATCCACTGCATTGGTCAAAGAATTAGAAAAATGAATTCTAATTAAGAAATATGATTTTATCAGTTTCAATTTCCGATTTTTATTTTACAGTACGCCGGAACACCTAATAGCATGAAGTTTAATTTTTTCTAGAGCCAGCTAGCTTATCTAACTATAAATTTTGTGTACATAATGTCGACGATTGAATGCACATTCAACTTTCGATAGGATGTTCAATGTTATCTCATGATCTTAATGTGAGTAAAGGTAAATAGATAACATTCACATTCTCGCATTTTTGTAGTAACCTGCACTTCTAAGCTTAATAAAGTCGAAGTGGCTGAAGAACGGTTAGCGCTTTGACTTTCGGTTCAACAGTTCGTGAGTTCGAATTCCATCTCGGGTACGGATGTCTGTAAGGTTCGGAATTCACTTTAAACTGTAAATACCGGTCTAATTAGAGTTTGAGTGATAAAAAATGACCGTTGAACAACAAATCAAGCCGGCTTAATGAAGTACTTTTATCATAATTATATAGGATTTAGAACAGAAATGAAATATAAAAAAAGTTGTATGTACATATTTTAATCAAATTAATTCATAAAATTTGCAAATCACATCAGTCTCTAAACCCTATTTTATTTTTTAAAATAAATCTATTTTGTTATCGAGCTATTATTTTATTCTTGTAAACGGTAAATATTTCAATTACCTTAATTAATTATTACGGGTGTAATCATTCTTTAGTTTTTGGTAAATTTGAAAATAATTCATGAAAAACTTGATATAAAGAGAAATTTCATTTTGTATCGATATTCTACGTGATGTCTTATTTAAAAATGCTGATAAATGCTTTTAAATTCTACATATTACGAAAATGATTATAACACCAAAAAATAGCTCGAATTGCAGATTTATTTTGAATTCCTATATTTCGTGCTCGAGGATCTAATTATCTCAGTTTAGTTTGATTACTTCTTGTTATGAGTACTTTAAGCGCAATTAGAAAAGCATGTACTTTTAATGCCTTCCAAAACTAACAACACTCACGTTCAAGATATTTGGTTTATGCCTGCTGATCGGTCGTTTTTGCATACGATGGTTAATGCAATCATGATTTACAATTTAAAAGGGATTCCAAACACACTATAAATATCCAAAGCCGAAATGAGAATCTAACCCTCGAACCGAAAACCAGAGCGATAAACATTTCAAACCACAATAAACAAACCAGAGCGATAAACAAACTAGCTTAGCCTAAGAATAGATCACATGAGTATTAGTTATTTTGAAAGTGAGACTGCGAATCTTTTCGTTGACGAAATGATTTTGATAAATTTATGTTAAATAAACAACAATGTGTCATCTAACAGATAAAACCTCAGAATATATTTTAATTTTAAACATAATTACATAGAAAAATATATTTTGGAATAATTAATGTAAAACCTGTATGAAGGTGGGCAAAAATAATTTGTTTCATAATATATAGTAACACATTGATAAACATTATTTGTATTTGTCTTAAAAGATCTCACACAGATCAGAAATACTCAGATATTGGGAAAAAGTGCTCAATTTAAATGTATTTTATGTTAAAATCGGCATTTCTAAAGTTTTAGCGACTTGGGGAACTTTTGGTAAAATTCTAGACGACTTTCGAGAAATAGATGTTTCTGGAAGAAACCATCACCGAAGCTCTAGGACCAATGTCAAGTGAGATAACTTTATACCTTTCAGAACATTGGCCAAACTCGTAAATTTTCAAGCCAAGCCAGGTAGGTATAAATACCACCGCCCGATATAGAAGCAGTTATCTGTCTCAGGTATTTGAAACTTTTGTGATTGAAAGTTGTTTCCTGTTGTATTAGCCGATTTGAAGCTGAGTAATTGTGATTTCTACAGCTGGAATTTTCTGTAACCTGTTGAATTTACTACGAAAAAAAGTCTTGTGATTTAAGAAGTATTTGAAGTTTTTCGAAGTCTTGTAACACAGCATTTTATAACACAAATTTAAAAATATTTTGAAACAAGATTCTTTTTATCAAATTTTGTGATAAAAGGTAATTTTACTACACAAAATAATAAATTTATTTAGATAGGAATGTTTTTCAGAATAACACTTAAAACAATAAAATTAAAGCTTTATAAGTAAAATTTTAATATTATGTGTTAGGTATTTAAAAATAACATATTTTTGCTTTTAATGATATATGAAAACGAAATACTTTTACATATTACTGAAAAACTAGATCAATTTGCTTTAAATAACAATTCTATTTTGAGTGAAAATAAATTTAACTGAAAAATTTTAATTCTATGATAACATCGTTCATTTTTAAGAACTTTGTACTAATTATAAAATAATATGGTAAAATTTTTTTAATATTGTTAAAAAAACTTTTTTCTAATTCATTCTTATTTACTGTTATCTTTTTTATACTAAAATAACTCAGTCCAATCACATTAAATGTGACCATTTTCAAAAGCCAGAATAACCACCTATCGCAGAGAGGACTGCTGTGAAACGTACACGTCAATTAAGTTCCTGAAGGTGTTAAATAAAATGTTGACCATGCCAAATTATGCAGGTGATGATCCATGGCCCGAGCAACTCGATCGAGATGGTCCCACAGATTCTTGACTGAATTTAAGTTAGATGAGTTTGTTGGCCAGGGGAGAACCATAAACTCTTTCTGGCACTCTTTGAATCACCTTGCCAGCTGTATGAACCTGGCATTGTCCTGCTAATAGATGCCATCCTCCTGAAGAAAGACAATGTCCATAAAGGAGTGGACATGATCCGCAAGGGCAGATCCATACTTGTATTGATCCATCGTGTCTTTCATAATGATGAGTGAAACAAGAGAAAATGCCAGGAAAACATTCCCCAGACCATAATGCTCTCGGCTGGATTTTTCTAGCAATGGTTGCATGGTGTTTGCTTTAAGATATTTCACATCATATATGCCAAATTACATCTGTCCAATGTATAAAACTATTAATCAGAAAACGGTAACTATTGCCACTCAGTGTACGTCCAGTTACGGTAATCGCGTGCAAATTCCAGCCTTGAACTGTCACTGATGAACAGCAGTTGGCATAGATGCATGAACAAGGAATCTGCTCCAGAGGCTCAACATTTGCTGAACAGTAGTTTGGAAGACACTGTTAGTAGCAGGTCTATTGGTCTGAATGCATCTTTCACTTGTCATCTGTTCTGCGGTGCACCACATTTGCAAAGTCATTATTTTTACACAATCATGTTTTGCCATGAACCGTATCTTTTTAGAACAGTGGTATGTGAGCAGTTCACAAAGTTAATAATTTTGAAAATGCTTATGTAAGCTTCAAAATGCTTGCATGACTGAATTGAGTATAAATATTAAAATAGCTTTAATGATCGATTTCTTTTTATCAATGATGAGAAATTTTATTTTGTAAGTTAAACACAAATCTTGAAGCTACATTTGTATGTGACATATATAAAATAAATGTTTTCATGTTTTTGTACTTAAATTGTAAATTAAGTTCATCATCATTTATTTATTTGTATATAAAAATTAAATACAAAATAATAATGTAGGATAAGTAAAATTCGAATTACAGATAAGTGGACTGAAAATTTACGTATTTGCAAAATTTACTTTTACAATGGTAAAAATAGTAAAAATAAGAAAAACAACGAAATGGATAATTGGCAGATTTAAATACTAGAACTAAAATTAATGCAAACAAAACAAGACCATTAAAAAATTAAAAATATTTATTTGGCAAATTACATACAACAATGGCACTAAATAAAAATAAATACAAATAACATAAGTATATGGACGTTGTTTTGATTATGTTAATGGCATATACTTCAAAAGCTAAGAATCAAGATTCTGGATTTCATCGAAGTCATCTTCATTTTTGGAGTGAGATTCAAGGATGGACTTTCCTGTATCTTCAGAAAATGAATCGTCTACTTTGACAGAATCTTTAGAAATAACACTGAGTTCTTCAATAGTCATCTGATCTTTGTCTGGAGGGCAATCTAAGCATCTGCCATAAAAATTACTAATTTATTTTCAATTTTCACAGTTTTAGTTTAACACATTTCAGAAAAATATTAAAAATTATTTTAAGCTATCCTGATTCTTTTCATTACAATATTCAAGTATGTAACAAATACGAAAATTTTTATTTTATCCAGTTTAGAAATCTAGATTTAAAATAAAAAAGAACAAAAGTTATGAGTTCCCTGTAAATTTGAACTTTTTCTTATGTCATTAAATGTAAAATTTAAGTTCCTTATGAATATTTAAAGACGGCATAAGTTTGGTGCTTTAAAAGACACGTGAATCCAGCACTCAAATTGAATATATATTTAAGAACAGTAAAAATTACAACTCAAACCAATATTAGTCAATAAAAATACTAGAAATACAAAAGTTAAGAGTTGATATTCAAAGATTATTTTTACATTTTTTACATAAATGAAATTTGAAATTTTTCAGGGGGAAAAAAAAGAAGAAAAAATTCAAATATCACGGTGAATAATGAATAATTTTAATAAAATAAACTTCTGACACAAAAATTGTATGAACAATCAAATAATAGTGAAAATAATCAACCAAAAATCCATAAAGAATTTTTTATTATGAAACATCATCTTTCCAGAGAGCATCAATCTGAAATTGTTTGATCAATGTTTTATGAGATATGGATCTTTGCTGAATATACAGCCATCTACTGAAAAAATAATGGATTTCTTTTTCCCTAAACTAATATTTTAATACATTTATACATAATATTAAATTAATCATACATTTTATGTATTCATGAATAAAATTCATTCACAAAATTATATTTATAATATGCAATAAACAATATAGGAGGTTTGTAAAAATTTGCCAATTTTTTATTTTAAAATGGGGGGAAAAAATGAAAAAAAAAAGTTTTGTTTAATAATGAATTGTAAATGAACAGTTTCCTTTAAACAATTAAAAATGATTGTTAAAATATAGAAAATTAAAAATACAAACTAAAAGTGTTTAAAAAAATTAAAATTATTTGTCAAACTACATTCAAGACTTGTAATAAATAAAAATATAGATGTTATTTTCATTAAGCTTATAGTGAATAATTCAAGCAAATTTAAGTAACTCTTTTTCACCAACATTCAGTGAAATCATGCACACACACATATACAAAATAAATAAATAATTCAATTAAAATCTTTTAAAGACTTTTTTGATTTTATTTACATGTTTCCCTCCACTTTCTTTTAAAGAGAATTATAAAAATAAAAATGATTAATGGCAAAAAGTTGCTAACAAGATTAAAAGCTCCATATTGAATATTGTGCCACTGCTATTTTGAGATAAAGGGAAAATTAATAAGAAAAAAAAATGACATCATTGGCTTTTTTGGATTAAAAAATAAAATGTGAAAATAACTGCATAAAAATATTGATTATAATTTTAAATTAAAATAAAATAAGTAATATTCCTTACCTGCTTTCACTTATTCCATAATTAATACATGTAGACCCAACACATTCACAGCAACCATCATGAAACCAGCGATAACTTGAGGCACCCATAGAAGAACAAGAGTCTTTACATTTATTCCATGGCATGCACTGAGACATGTAAGCAACAGTACAATTCACAACAGGATCTGATTCAGCTATTCCACTGTTAGATTCTCCTGATTTAACTGCAAAGGCAACACTTGAATGAGTATTTAAAAGTAATCTATAAATAATAAGATCTGGAATTTTCAGCTTAAAAATAACTATATTAAAAATATCCTTAGTTTATTTATAAAATATCAAAAGAAGTAAATTAATTTTCAATTAAATTAGAATGAAATGGACATAACATTGTTCATATTGGGCAAGACAGCTATTTTGATATGTTACCAATAAGAAATTTTGAATTAAGTCATTTAAAAAGTAATAATACTCGTACACAACACTGTTACGGATATATCGGAAAATGAACAGTAGAATAAGGTAACACTAAGTTGTATAAAAGTTAAATTTTTAATTCCTTTTGATAATTTTTGACTGATAAAAAAACTCAATAAATCTAAACATTATTTTTTAATTCTTTTAAAATTCTAAGCAAACAAGTGAAATATTTATCCAGAGTCTTTATATTGAATGTATGATTTTTTATTTAAATTTTGAAATACAATTGTAATAAAACTATCTAATTTTCATTCATAATTAGCAAACAGAAAAAAGTTTTTAACAAAAGGAGTGGAAGTCCTTGATACTTGTTTTTTAAGAAAGCAAAATTAGATCAAACATATAATGCATATAGACATAAGACATACTTTTATCTTCCTTTATTGGTTAAAATTTAAAGAATTCCCTTGTTTCACTTGAATTTCGTTGAATTTCACAAAATATTTTATACTAATTATTTACTGAAATATATATGAGCAATAACACCGAAGCCTGATTGACAAATGTGTTTTTGTTATTAGAGGAGGTGAGTTTTGCACACAACAAAGCCTAAAATTCACAGTACTCACTAAAGACAGTTGAAGGACATTAAATAAATCATGGTGAAGTGAACATTTAGAGCAAATAGGTTGTATTGAAGTCTTCTGCTTAGATTATTCTTCCACACTATGAAGAACCATTCTTCAAATCTATTATAGAATCTTCAGGTTCTATAAACAGAGTAGATGGTAGTTAAGTTCTATAAACAAGGCATAGGTGACCCAAACAAATGGAACTGAGGATAAATTGTGTTTAAGTACGTTTGGCACAAATCCCACATCTATAAAGAAACATTGCTTGGTTTGGTTGATTCTTTACAGTCAATTTCATTCACAACTACTAATTGGACAGAGACCAAAAAATTTATATTGGACATTGAACCATTACAAATACACAAGCTGAAGGTGAGAATTGAACCCAAAAACCATTGATCAGAGTGACAACAATTCAGTTTCCAGCTTGGCCAAGCAAAAGTGCCAAACTTCTATCAACATAACCAATACGATAAATAATGACACAACCATTTACCATTTAAAATGAAAAAGAAATTTAAATTGTTTACACTCATTAAAATATTAAATTTACATATTTTATCCGACATTTTAACATTGCATTGTTGAATTTAACAGTTTTAAATTTTTTTTATAAAATTCTTTTTTTTATTGGTGAGTAATTATTAGCTAAAGATGTTAAAAGACATAGATGTGAAACAATAAATGAATCTTCAAGTTTTGAGAATCAGGATGTATTATTTCATGAAATATAATGCTGTTTTGAATAAAACTAAAATTTTATTGCCTTACAGCACTTTCTTTTGATGTTTCAATTTCCTTGAATCCAGACTTGACTCAGGGTACATATGAAGAGATCAACCATTTATTTGAATAATCTATGGTTAGTGAAAATGAATGATATCTGACAATGAATTGCAATACAATAATAATATAATAATTTTATAAGAAACAAATAATTCGGAGAAGAAATTTTGAGTTTTAAAAAATAGCAAATAAAACCAAAAAACTTTTTTTTTTTTGAAGTAACAAAACATTTAAAATAAGGAAAATCAATGATATTTGATACAATGCAAGTATTTATTACAAGGAAATAAAATTTTTAGAAATAAAATTTTTTTGTTAAAAATCTTATTTTGAAATTTAATAAGAATTTTTATTTGACTGTTCATTTAAAGTTCGGACTGTCCCACCTATTGATGTATTCACCAAATACTTACTTTATTTATCAGAATGTATCACTTTATATGAACAATTTTGAATAGATCTAAATACTTATTGTAGTTTCAAGTGTTATACATACAATTTTTGACCAGATATGATATAGTTAAATATTTAACCTAACTAAAGAATTTTGTGCTGAGAGGACCTATGCAGGTTAAAACATTTGTAATGTTCCCACATTAGAGTGATGCAGAGGAATCCAACTTAGGTGTTAATTTCACACTTGATCGATTCACATCTGTGTGACAAGGTGATTGCCTGTGTTTAATCGCTTTACTTGGCAGAAATAAGCAGCCAGAAAAAATACATTTTTTAAAATTTAAGGATGTTAGAAATTTCAATCATCATTTAAACAAGTTTGAAATTACATTTTTGGAAGTATGAAGTTGAGATCTTCCAAAACAAGGTTATATACATAACCACAAAAAGATCAATAACAAGAATGCTTTGAGAATTTTCTGTTGAAAATTATAAGAATGCAACAGAAATTGTTTGCCATCAAGGGAAACAATTCAATTTTACTTATTAAATGTATTTTTTTCTTGGTAAATTACAAAATTTTTGATTTATTACACATTAACATATATTATACATGATTAAATGAATTGAATATATATATATATATATATATATATATATATATATATATATATATATATATATATATATATATATATA
>JAPDSC010110691.1:417690-467432 GCA_026290005.1 Latrodectus geometricus | reverse complement strand
TTTCCAGAGATTATTGGTATCATTTAATATTTTGAAAATAAATTACAAAAGCATCATTTATATTATGGATTTAGCACTATTGCTGGGTAATATTATAAAACCGATGCTATTTCTCTTTTAATGTTAATGAGCAGTATTATTTTCAACAATTTTATCTACACATATATTATATTTTGACAAATGGGTGTAAACTTTTAGAATTACACTGCAGTGTTTTCTCTAACACCAAGGAAATGAAAAGAGATATCTTGACTTGGGTTATCTGAAATGTAATTTTGGCAAGAAACTTGAAAATTTTAGTTCCTTTTATGTGCTATTATCTTTTCTTTTATTTTGTATTAATCATAGCTTTAGAGTTAATATTTATATTAGGGTCCAAGTGTATTAGGAATAATACATTTTTCACAAATAATTCAAATTTATTAACTTAGTCATTAAAATACTTGATGTATAAATTAAACTGTAAATAAACAAACTTTAAATTCCTCCAGTTTCTACAAATCATACCTACATACTCTAAATACATTCAGGGACTTTATTTGAATAAATTTAGTACTTTCCTGAATACAGTGACTAGTTTGGAATAGCTGATATAGTATTTTTTCCTTAAATTCTGATATATGGCAGTCTAATAAGCTTTTGTGTAATGCACTTTAACTTACAGACTTCATGTAAAAATCCTTTAAATTAATTTAAAGTATAATTTACATATATACTCTGATACATACACTATGTATGCTAAGCTGTATGTATATATTAAACAATGAAATTTCTATTATCTCATTTGCACACATTTTGTAAGTACTCATAAATTAAGATAAGAAATAACTATTGCCAATGAAAAATATATAAAGTTATTAACAATTACTCAAAAATAAGAAATTTCAAAAATTTATTTAGACTTTTTTTTATTTCCTGAAAGAGATTAATTTTGCTATAAAAATCAAGCAATGTTTTTTTGTTTCAAATTCAATTACTACATCAGACTTCAACAACCCAAAATTTGAGCAAAACATAAAAATTTTAAAGGTATACATATTTTTGAAATTTATACCAAATGCAACAAGTAAAATATAAAATCAACTTATACCAATCTCAATAGTATAAGACATCAACCAAATAAATCACTGTAGTAAGTTTTAAAATATATCAGAATGCTTTTATTGTTTAAAGGGTGAACACAGGCCATTTTTTTTATATATATCAATAAAAAAAAATCCAGGTTTCATGAATAACAATTGTGCTTAAACTGTATCCTAAGACTGGAGCACCAAAGGTAGAAGTCTGACTCAGCTCCATTGCCTGTAGACCTTAGCTGGGCTTAAGAGATGACATTCTGCTTTATGAGGCAGATTTTCAGCCATTGGGACTAAGGAGGGGGGGGGGGGAAACATGTCTTGATAAATATTACATTACACTATGCAGCCATGTTTTGCAAAATCGAGTATCTGCTTTTCTCAAAGTTTGGCATAACAATCAAAGACTCAAAAGAAATAGTCCATTTGGGGATAAATATGCTAATAGTATTGTCTCTGATGCTGTGGAACAGCAATATTTGACACAATCTTTTGATCCTTGTGAGGGACTTAATGGAATATTTTTCCATACCAATCTTTCCATTTTAGTAATCAAACAGAATAATCTTCCAGTTTATTTTAAACAACTGGCACTTGAGATAATTAATGATATTCCTAGTTGTTGTATAATGTTCAGATGTATACAGATGGCAGCAAGAAGAATAAACACTGTACAGGAAGTGGCATCTATATCAAATCTCAGGATCATGAAATAAAAATCAAGAAGAGGAATTCCAATTTCTGTTCTATTTTTTTTTGTAGCAAGCTCATTACCATCAATGAAGGATTAGAAATACTGAAGCCAATCATTCATAATTGTGACATCTGGATCTTGACAGATAGTAGAAACTCAATTCAATATTTGGCTAACTGGCATAGAGTGAGGAAAAGTGTGGGAGTTTACATACTCAAAAACTTAAAATACTATTCCCTGTTCTATCAGATCTACCTTTTGGAGATCTAAGCAAGTTGAAGTTTGCAACAAGTGTTTTTTGAAGGAGGCTTCTCCTGATCACATTGCTTGTCAGGACCTCTCCAGGCAGGACCTTATTGACAATCCTCTTTTAGTTTTGGACTTCTTCAGGATACACAGTTTTATGGACTTAATTTAGATCCCCTAATCTTGGGAATATGCAACAACAACAACAGATTTACACAGAATTATAAACCTACTTTCATTAACAGCTTATGGATCTGGAAAATAAATTTTTAAGAATCAAAATTGAAAGAAAATTTTTTTTCTGTTTTTGATGACACTTGGCAACGCCAAGCCCGCCCGTCAGAGACTTGGCGAATGAAGTCAGAGAGAGCGTCTTCCGTTTTTCAAGAGAGCACCCTCATACGAAGGTGGAAGTACAACTTTTGGATCTGAGATGGCAGCACCATTTGAATTTTTCAATTTAGAGATTGAAACCAGTGAAAACCCAAAGACTGGCTCCAACCACCCCCAGAGGTATTAATTTGTAATGGGAACATGGAGGACATTGCGACCCGACAGATTTTACGTGCTCCAGTTGCCATTAGTGAACATGACGGATCTTCGGCTAAGTCGGGATTCAAACTCACCACCTTTAGGTAACGAGAGCGACGCCCTAACCAACCAGGCCACCGTGTCCTACAATTTTTTCTATATTGAGTTAACCAAATTATTATAAAATCTTTTAACTTAAGAATGTTAAATATGAAAAAATGATGAGAAATCAGATCTTTTAATGATAAAAGTAGGTCATAATTTAAATGAAAATAAAAAATGTAAGAAGAAAAAGTGAGATATGGATTAAATATACCTGTTGTAAATTTGATCTCTTTATCAAGAGTAATAAAAGAAACTTCAACTGGGTAGGTGTAAGAAGTCCATCTTAACAAGCTATCTTTTTCTTCTGTAAGAACTCCAAACAAATCTGGAAATGGTTCAGGCAAATCTTCTACATGAGATTTCATATTCAAATAGTTGTCTGTCTCGTTTTTCTTAGGGCACATTTCTAAAGAAAATTAAGCATATTAAATTGCTATTGACAAAACAATATAAATAAAAACTTATCATCTTAAAAATAATTTGACATCAAATTACATTAAAAATACAGTCTCATTATTTTAATAATAAGAGAGCTGACTATTTAGTAATACCAAATCTAGGTGTATACAAATGTTAAAACTGGTGTTACACAGGTGTTAAAACTGCATTTACACTACTTCTTAATAACATCAATTACTTTTAACAGAAATACTTCATTGTTATAATTTTAACAATATGTAAATTAAAATAATTGCTTCTTATGAAATTTATGTTTTATTTTTCAAGTAATTTTAAATAGAAAGGTATTAATAGCCCTCTTTTTTATAATAAGTATGTGACTAAAACAAATCATATTTATTGAATTGTAGAAGTTTTACAAAACAAGGCCTTCCCATTTTCAAAATGCATTTTATCCATTTTTGATGGAATTACCATAAAATGAAATCTTTTGACCAATGGTAATCAAATGAATGCACTCATAGATAAGGCGAAAGGTTTTTCTCACCTTTCTTTTTCTTAGAGCTTACAATCAAGGAGTTGTGTTTTTAAAATAAATTTATATTCTTAAATGTTTTTTGAAATAATGTGATCCACCAACACCTTTCAATAAAATCTCACTGACTGCTCTAAAAGAACACAAAAATAATGATGAAATTCATTGATAAAGTGTCCTGACATACATATTGGTAAGATCAGATAATATTTAATCAATTGCAGTCTTTGCAACTTGAGAACTTTCCTATTTCAAGGTGCATTTTCCATGCTTCTGTTAAAAGCTTTTTATGACAAGCTCAAAATCCAAAATAACCTAACTCTATCCATTAGGAATTTTATGAAGTCATAAAAGCCCTTTTATAGAGGTGAGGTGTAATTCTTTAATATCACCATTATCTAAAGTAGTTAATTGAGTAAGGGCAGGGGCATAACATTCATATACATTATGTTGTGCTATCTTTCACATACAAGGTCTTGTTGATAAGTTTTTTTTTTATCCTGTTTACAGAGATAGTCATGATACTAAAGCTTTCTGCTCCACCCCAGCTGTAGATGGACTAGAGGTCACTTCTATCTCTAGTTCCAAAGGAGTCTTTTTACTCCTTTAGTTGATTTATTCTGGATTTCCTTACTTTGTAAAGATAGGTCTGCTTCAGAAATTTTACCTGCATGAACAGTGTTTTAAATCTAAGGAAATAAAGTGTTTATTCAGCACTGTCTGAGTTACTGGGTCAGGCATACAACAAGCTCTATTAGGACACTATAAGTGCAGTGCAATTCACCTTAGGTATAGGTAGTATAGCAACGTTATAGAATGGATTCATGGCTTTTTACAAAAATGTTCTTTCAAAAAAAAAAAAAGAGTAGAAGGGGAAAAGAATGTTCAACAATACAAAACCTGGTAACAGGTCAAGGTCACAGGACTTATTAGTTGATAAATATGAAGATAGCATTCAGAACTGTTTTGAATTTTAATTAGTGAGAATGTGGAGGTTATTATTATTTCTATATAATAAGAATACTCACAATCATAGCTCAAAATAATTCAAATCCGACACATTTTACTAACATTTTTGTCATTAATATACATAGATTTATAACTTTTTCCAAGCATAGGTCGAAACTGTTAGTTAGTTAATTGGCTTTCTCACTCTATGTTACTTTTATCACAAGTATTGAATTGACTAGGATCTATAATTTAAAGAGAATTCAAAATAACTGCCAACAACTACACCTGAGGAGGAAATCAAACTAAAAAAACTAGTGAAATAAAATAAATGATGATATTATGACTATTAATAAAAAACATTGTTACCATTAATTTCAAATTAATGATTATTCCAAAAGACAGAAGAAAGGAAAAGAATGTATTATGTTCCATGAATATGAATTTTCATAGAATTTACAAGAGATGTAGAAAAATAATCATTGCCAATGTACTTAAAAATGAAGTTGCAAAAAATAGACAGAAAATGAATACTAAAACTTTTTCTGGTTTTCTATATATTATGAAGAATACATTTTTTAAAATTTGATGATTAATTACATTTCCATCCTCAATTAATGTAGTTGCCTCTCTCTCTCTTACACACACTTAATTTAAGCATTTGATCTTTGAAGTCTAGTGTCTTAAATATATTCTATTCCTTTATGGAAATAAATTTGTGATAAATAATACACAAGTGATTTACATCATTTTTTTTCCCCATTTACGCTTTTTAAGCAGTTTTAAAAGCTTAATATATATTATTGAAAGTTATTGTATTACATTTCAAAATAAAATATGCAGTAATGTGATTCTAGTTTTGCAATTAGAACCTATTTTTTTATTAGAAAAAACGTCTAAACAATTTTACTTTGTACTTAACAAACTTCAATAATATGAATTTTATATTTTTCAATAATATACATTCCATTTCAATATGAAATTATTTTTTCACAATATTAAATATAAAATCTTTAATAAAGAAATAAGACATATTAAATTATGTAAGAAACACATTTTTTGGATAATAGATTAAATACTACAATCATATATTTTATTATTTGTTTAGTTTTGAACATATAATGATAAAAAATTTACAGACCACTTACTATATAAAAAGTATCAATACATACAAACGAAAATAATATCAGACAAACAAAAAATAATATTACATCTACCAACAATATTTGGGGAAAATGTTGAAAAACAAATTATCTTATCAATGAAGGGCAAAAGGAAATAAAAAAATGTAGTAATTCACAGTCACAAATATAGTGCAATATTATTTCATATAATATGCATAGAAATAAAATTTAAGATTAAACATATTTTGAATTCTTAATTTATTTCACTGAAATCTACATACTTTGCAAATTTTCCTAGTCAACAATTTATTTTTTTTCAAAATAAAATATCTGAATTTAAAAATTTTTGCGAAAATATCTGGCTAAAAATTGTACAATGGTTTTTGACTTAACATGCAAATAGTTAATGCTTAAAAGCCCCTCAATTTAATAAAATGCTCACAAAAAAAAAAAAAAAACTTACACAAAAGGACATGCTTATATATAATGCTTCTTTCCAGACAATGAACATTTTGAATGATTCAATATAAGGATGCTTATTTTAGATAAATTATCAAAAACTACAATTAAAGCTATATATTTTTTTTAATTCTGTAACTAATAGAAAGTTTTTCACACGTTAGAACTTATTTTTCAGCAATTAAAATTACTAATTAAACAACATCTTTAAACCTTTACAATTTTTTAGCAAAATCTTAACAAAAACATTTACTCTTTTGATTTTCCAAGTTTGTTCGAAGAAAAAAAAATTATACATTGCAAGTAGAATTAAGTAAACAGTTTATTTTTTTCTTGTTTCTTTTCTTTTTTTCCTGATGTCAATGTTTCAAATTCTTTATATTTTGCTTAATAGCTCCACTTTGTCCTAGTTAAAATCATGAAAGCTTGATAGAAAAAGCAAATCATAAAAACTTCGACACTCATATTTACATAAAATTGTTAGAGATTGCTATCAATAAATTTTTATATCATTATACTATGTTTATCTGAATTAACAAAGAAACTGAACCAAGTCAGAAAATATACACGATGTTTGCTTTTCCATATAATTTTTTAAAAACAACAAACAAAAAAATCCTTATTGTGATTAAAAATAGCAGTTTAACTTATTGAGCAAGAAATTTAATACTTGAAACAAGTTTTTGGGTATAAATGTAAAATTTTGTTGACCAGGAAAATTGGGGCAAATTTTAACAAATAGACACCAAATTATATTTCACATAGTTTTTCAGTGCAGACTTAATTAGAAATAAAACAAAAAGTTATTGTTTTAAAAAAATTAAACTAATTCTAGAACATATGATTAATAGAAAATTATGGCAGTTTATTGGCAAAAATAACTAAACATTAAGTTACTTCAAATTAATTATTTCCATAAAAAATAAGATTTAATTTAATTAAAAAGTTATTAATTAAAGTTTATTAGTGAGAAAATTAAAAATAGAGCTGAACTCTTGTTTTTTAAAAAATTACAAATGATTTATCAAAGTAACAAATATGTATTGAGTACACAGCTTTCTATTGTTGGCAAAAAATCATTTGGATTCCATTTTTTTTCCTTTTGATGGTCGAGATTTTACACATGCAGTGCTTTCTTTTCCTTCAAAGCGTTAACACATTTTACCAGGAGTCGAAATTTCATATGAAGTAAAAAGAAATAATTTTGTTAGGATATAAAAAAAAATATATTTACTGGCTTTGATTTATCCTTAATATGCAGTCACTTTTTACTCCAGTGCTTGATCCTTCTAAATAGTTTTAAAGTATAAGAAATATGGATATGTTATTGGATTTCACTGTTGACTAAAAATATTGTAACATTTATTGCTACAATCAACCCAATACTGATATATATCTTATGCAAAAGAAAGTCCATTGTTACACTTGTTTCTTATATATACAAGACATGATTCACAAGAATGAAAGCTAACTGGCTACCATTGTGCAATAATGTAGATTATAAATGTTTTGTTCTATCCATGAAAAGTTTATCAAATGTATACACAAATCCAATAATCTTAGCATTTACACAACATTGCAGTACTTCAATTTAAAATATTTGCAAATTGTTGTCTGTTAGAAAAAATGTTAACAAATGCTGTAATCTTTTATAGTATTTGAAGTTTATTTTTTAAGCTACCATTTTTCTTTCAAGCCTTGAATCCAAAAATTGAAAAGGCTTTTGATTGATAAAGATGACACATGAGATCTTTGAACTCAGCTTATGTGAAAATTGTACTTTGATTACCTGATATTCATGAATCTTCATCACCAGAATCTTTTATATCGTCCTCCTTTCTTGAACTTTTGAATAAAGTAAAAATATAAATTGAAATTTTATTTGAAAGCAAAACATGCATTAGAAACATTTTAAATTTTTTTGCATTAGAATTAGAAAGTGAGAATTTTAATTTGTTAAGATAGTCTTTTGTTTTTTCTTTAAATATAACTAACTAGAAAACATTTCCACAATTTTTTCATAATAATTAAAACATTTTAACAAAATATTTGTTTTCCTTCAGTTAAGAAAACCAAAAAAAGTTAGAAATTCAAAATCTTTTGAAAAAAATTGAATGAGAAAGCACTTATATAATATGAATAAATTTATATATATATATATATATATATATATATATATATATATATATATATATATATATATATACACACACACACACACACACAATTAATAAAGAAAATTACTAACCCACACATGAACAGCATTCTGAATAAAGGAAATCCAAGCAATAAAAGCAATCTTTACTGCAAGTAATATTTTTTGCATCACATTTACAAGATTGGGTTAACATGCATTTGCTAACAATAGAAGCACAAACAGCTTCATTGCAGCTACCACCACCATAGGCAGGTGTAGGACATGCATACAACACGAATATAACAAACACAGGGTACACACTAACCTAAAACAAACACAATGTTCAAATAATGAATGCAATCAACATAATAATATAACAAGTAAACTTATAAATTAGAATAAAAAAATTATTTTGAGCAAAAATTAAAAGTTGTAATAAATAAACAAATCTTCTCATAGAAGAATTTTAAAATCAGATAAGACATTATCTATTATATTATTATTTTTACCATTTTTTAAAAATAAAAGGTACAAAAATCTGAAACTTCAAAAATTATTCTTAAGTTTACTGACACATAATATTATCATCACTACATTATAATGTATTTTTATTAGCTAGATAACATTATTACTATAACATAACATTCTATAGTTCTCAGTCTGAATTTTTACTGTTATGACACTATAGTGGACAGCCTAATGTTCAAAACTATTAAACAGTAAAGCATTTTAATATCCACTATGTAAATTGCTTTCAGGTAGGACTTTTCATAGATATCTCACAAGGGAGCACGCAACCCAACAGAGGTGCTCAAAAAAGATAGAATCCGTCTAGGAAGATAGAATAGAAGTGTGTCCAACTGTTCAGCAGGGCTTAGGGTCTAGCACAAGCTTTTTGCTCCAAAAATATTGTCCTATTACTAAACAATGGTAAATCTAGCCTTTACAGCTGCACTAAAATGTTCAATTTGAAGCATAGTACAGCCATTAATTTACTAACTCCCCAGCACTACAATCCATGTTGGAGCATGGCCTTCCTAACAATTCAACTTCAAAGAGCCTGTCTTTTACCTTAGTTTTCCAATTTGTTATTTTCAAGTTCTTAAGATCTGTTTCATTCTCTTCGAGACGTCTTTTCCTTGATTTCTTCATTTTCTCTGACCATAACATTAACTTCTAAAAAAGTTTTTTGTACGTTGGTTGTCATTGATTTTCTCCATGTGTATTAGTTACTGGATTCATTTTTATTTTTTATGGTTCATTATATCTTATTATAAACAGATTTTCAATTTTATAGTCGTATCATTTCATCCAAAATCACCATCTTTGATTGGTCCAAATATGACTTTCAAAATCTTCCTCTTCCAGGTTATTAACATCTTTCCATGTTCTTGAGTTAAAATGTAAGTCTCTAATCCATAAATAACAGCTGGTTTGATCACAGTTTTATATACCAATAGTTACACCTTCCATGTTATTGTCTAAGATTTTATTAGTTTTTAATGCAAAAAAAGGTGCAATTATTTGCATTAATCTTTTGTTTTATTTCTGTCATCATATCATTTTTTTCTGTGACAACTGAACCCAAATACTTAATCTCTCTAACTCTTTCAAACTTAGTTTCTTCATGTATCTGAAGTTAAGTATCTGTATTGGTTTCTTTACAATGCATTATCATATATGTAGTCTTTTTTATATTGATTTCTAATCGAAAAACATCAGCTTCTCTAACTAATTAAATTACTCAAACAAAGCATTCTTGTTTATAGCTATCCAAATTATACCATCTTCAAATGTCAAAACTTGTGTCATTGTATTGAAAATTGTATAGTCTATATTTGAGAATGTGTTGCGCAACATTTTCTCCAGGCATATATTAAACAAAAATGTAGATAATATATCTTTCTGTCTCAATCCAGTCACTATAATGAATTCTCTTGACAGTTTATTTTGAACCTTCACTTTTGCCTAGGCTGATGTAATTGTCATTTTTACTAATCTAAAATAATTTTGGGGGATATTAAATTCATAAAAAGCTTTTAGCATCTCTGCTCTTTTTATTTAATCCTAATTAAGCCTAAAATCAATATAAAGTTGGTATGTATTTATATTCTTTTCATAATATTCAAGGACATTTTTTATGAAGAATATCTGATCTATACTGTTTTAATAAAAAATGTTTTGTTTTTTTTTTTTAATTTATATTACTGATTCAGATTTATTTCCCAGTTGTCACCCATTGTAGACTATGTGATACTTAGCTTACATTTGCATATTATGTAATCTTTGAAAATTATTCTTTAGTTATTAACATTTTAATACTTTTGCAGAAAGTAATTATAGTGTAATAAAACTTTAATATTTGAAACTTAAAATACCACAAGATAGCAAAGTTCAAGTTTGAGGGCAATCAGGATATGGAAAGTAGATATTGTGTGTAGTGATATAATTTAGGTTGGAAAGATAATTCTGTAGTGTTTGGCTTTGAAGTTGGAGGTTGATAGAACTTTACCAAATTATCATTAAAGTTATGAAACCCTATTAAGGATCAGCCAATAATTCACAAAATTGTGGGAGTTTGTTCATAAAATTGACCATCCACTGTAGTTGAGACAAATTAATTACAGCTGCTTTTTTCAGTAACCTGTCGAAGAAATCAAGCAATTTTCTGTTTTGCAACAAAGGTCAGACAAGCTCTTTGAACATTGAATGGTCTATGACTGACTACAAATAAAGATAAAGTAGTGCATGTAATATTAGTGCTAATTATTATTCAAAGTCCCTACTATGAAAACAATGCCAACATTATGAACAACTCAAAAATAATTTATGGGTTCTAGATCTTCATATCTACTTTTAAAAGGATTTTTGCTTCATGAACACAACATAATTCAATCCTAGACTCACCAATGGCATTCATGCGATCGACCGGCAGACCACAAAGACATTTTAGGGTGTGATTTGCTGATGCTAATTTTTATGATCATCACTTAAACTATAACTGTTTAACATCCATCCCTCATTAAAAGTGATCATGAGACAAATAAATTAATAAAGTAGCTTGTGATCTAGAATAGGCTGCTTACCCCTATTCTAAAGGATGAATCCAATCTTGAGTGCTTTCATTATTATTTTTTAAATTTTTTTCAGTTTGCACAGCCACATATTATTATTGACATGAAGTTTTGATGCGAGACCATTTACATACACTCATTTACAAGATAATACATATTTTTCTTAGAAAAAGAAACAGTATTTATTTTCTCAGTAAACTAAAATCATCAACATTTATCACAATTTTACATGAAAGATACATTGCGACAACATGCACTTTATCTAATCAGTCAAGAATTAAAAAATAGAAGTGCCTTTCATATGGAAACTTATTGGAAATATTTTACATGATTTAGCAATTTATTACAAGAAAATTACGTGATTTGGTAATGGAAATTCAGAACACCTTTAAATCTTTCATAGTATTCTTTGCTAAAAGTTTAATAATTTTGATAATGTGAAAATCTTTGCAAAAAAATTAACATACCTCATTTCCAAAACAATAAACGATTTCAAATTCAAAACTATTACTTAATTGTCAAACATTGTACGTTAAGCCAAAATAAAATCTACTCCTAGTTAATTTCCAACTTATTTATAAGTTTTAATGAAACAAACGTGCAAAATTTATAAATAAAAGCAATATACTGATATTTTTAGAAAATTAATATCTAAATATATAATTAAATCATCACAGAATTTTGTTTAAATTAGAAAAATAGGTTAACTTTCAAAAATAGTTATAATTGTAATAAAAGAACAGACATGTTTAAAATTTATGTTTCTGTAAAATAGTATTCAATATAAATGTTAAATATATAAAAGAAAATTTAATGATACAAGTACGTTCGTAATTAAAAAATTTTTAAGATGATGAGCGTACTTACAGCAATCATGGAAGCACGGATCATTGATGATACAAATGACATTTTAAAAGGCGATGGCACTCACATTGAATTTAATTCAAACACAAACAAACATACCCATACCATGTGAAATATTCAGAAAAAAAGTTATTTTTATTATTATTTATTTCTTCACTTCTTTTCACTTGTTCAATTCGTTAATGATTGATTGAATGATGATCAAATAATTGATCAAGACAATCAAATTGATTGGCAACAACCACAGACTAGGCAACCTAGTCTCTGGCAACAACACCGTACCTTCTTACATGGAAGAGCCAAGAATAGAACAAGTACAGTAACCAGAAATAATAATGAAGTCGATAAGTGCAATACAGGAATTAACTGGAAAATAGAAGAATACAAAGTTAAACAATAGAATAAAAATCACAAGTACAATACCTTAGAATAATTATGGATCGTAGACTAATCTGGATCCTACAACTCGAAGAAAACAAGAAACAAATTCACTGCATTTAGAAACAACAATACCCCTCTAATAGGAAGATATTTCAAATTAAATTAAAAAAATAAAATAATAAATTACATAACAGTACTGAGATCATGAATGCCTCTATAATCTACAGCAAAAACCACTTTTTAAAAACTAGAAAGCATTCAAAACATTTCCCTAAGAATGATTGCAAAATGTCCCCTGGTATTTGCAATTATCCTTAGGGAAATATTAAGGATGATGTGTAGGTATTATAGGAATTAAAAAAATAAGTGAAATAGGAATCTCAACCCTCAATAAATGTATAACTCGACAAATAGAAACAATTTTTTAAAGAAATATTAGAACACTCAAATCCTGAAACAAAAAATATTCCCTATTATGGCCAAAAGGTCGAAATAAATGAAAAACGACCTAGATTAATTTTAAATAATATCTAAACTTTAACAAACAGGTAAAAACAAAAAAAAAATGCTTACAAACAAAAGAAAATAAAAAGCAACATAGTGGAGAAGAAGAGACTGGCATTTTAACGCTCCTCATCGGACTCAGTTAATCGCATTAAAGGAACGCCTTTTTATTCTCACTGGGGAATGGAAATCAAACAATGCATTCAAATTTTGTAAAAACTGATTTATATATTTATACACAATAAATAAAAAGTAAATTTAATTTATATTAACAAGCATTTATATTTTATATATCTAAATTAGTCTAGAGATTTTACTTATTTAACATGTTTAAAAATTTATCATAAAGAGAACACTCAAATATTTCAAAGAAAATACATTCCTCATTCGTTAATATTTAAAAATATATTTTATCCTTTTTCCTTATCTCTATTTAAAAAATAAGGAACATTAAATATCAATTGCACCCAAAGGTTGTTTTACTTAAATTCATGAAAGTCCGTAGAAGTGGAGATAGGAATTCAGCTCCAGGATCTTCGAAAAAACACCAACAGCTTCCCAAAATAGATGAGTGATTTATGAACTGGAAGATCGATTCCAGTTATTATAAATTAGAAATTATATTGAACCCAGTAGGGTTGAACAAGAAACTGAGAGACTATAATTTCAATTGTGAAATAAAAATGCTTATGAGCAAAATGAGCATTCGCTATTCGTTTCGTCTTGGTTAACAAAATAAATGATTTGGGAATATTAATAATTGTGGTACATTCATTGAATATTTATCATACTTTTTTTCTTAAATATATCACGTTTTTTTTTAATCTAAGAAAAAACTGATCTTTTTATTTTGTCTTTAGCAATTTTATTTTGATATTTACTCTTATGTTAATATTTCTGAGAAACATTTACTTTCACTTGATTTAAAATAAAATATTTAAAATGGTTATTGTTTCCTAATTACTTTATTGACTTAAATAAATGAATTTAAATTTTTTTTATCTCAATTTCAATAATTTTAGAATATTTTTTGAAAGTAATAAATATTGTTACATGAAGGAAAAGAACTTGTAACTATTATCTAAGTAAATCAGAATGTACTGATAAAAATATTTTTTTCTATCAAATAAGCTCTTTTCATTAATATTTAAGTAAATGCTTATTTATAATTGATAATTATTTAAATAAGGGGTGAGCAACCTTTTTAATCAATAGGCCAATTTAAATTTAAAAAAAATTTTTGATAAGCCGCACATATATTAATAATTTACAAGACTTTATTTATAATAAACATTAGAATAAAAAAATATAAAGATTTCATGTACAAATTTTAAAGCGATAAAAACAAATAAGAAAAAAACAGAAAAACGAATTTATTTGAAATTTTTAATGAAAAATTTGGCATTGTTTTTTCAATACAAGCTTATCAATATCAGATGGAATGGATGATGTAGCTATACGTACACAGCTTTCTAATCGTTCATCACTCAGTCTTGATCGAAAGTCATTTTTTTTATTAATTTCATGGTTGAAAGTAATTGTTCGCAAATTGTTCGCGTATTTCCGGACAGAGACATCATTTGTTTTGCCTTTTTCATCAAAAGTTGAAATTTCTCAAGGCTTACATAAGATTTATAAAAAATTTTCAATGTTTATTGCGAAGTATACATTTTCTACATCGGTATTGTACTGCATGTCAAGCACTTCCATTTGAATGTCTTTGGGAACTTTATCCACATAGATGTTAAATAGCCAGGAAAATATTTTCATTGAAACCGATCTTCTCAGCTTTGAACATTGGGTATCGTAATCAAAATTCGTTGATTAAAATGTCTATATATTGTTTGTATTTTTGAGAAGTAGATATGTTTCCTCAGTCTAAATGTCAAAAGTGAGACACATTATTCTGCAAAAGTTGCTGTTCCCCCAATTTTAATTTGTGCTCAAAGCCCTAAGAATTTTATCATACAAATTATAAATAAACTGGCCTTTACCTTGAAGTTTCACATTAAAATCATTGAGATGCTGAGTCAGGTCGATAAGAAACCTAAAATCGCACATCTATTCTTTATTACCAAAATGAAGAAAGGCATATAACTTCTTATCCAAGAACAATTGCGTATTTCGCTTTTTAGGTTGTATACTTTTTTTAACATTTCACCTCTACTAAGCCAACGTACTTCGGTTTTAAGAACCACGCCACTATATTCAGTTTCTAATTCTTTCAGGAGCTCTTTAAATTCACGGTGATTTAACGCACGCACACGGCTTTATAAAATTGATTTGTTTAATTATTGGCAAACTTAATCTTTTCACACACAAAATTTTTCTGGTTAATGTATTTTGTAAGTAAATTTTTCTGATAAAGGAATTTTGCAATGGTCAACGAATATTTCCCTTCCTATGACCTTCTTAATGTCTTGAAATAGCCTTCCGATACTCCTACGTCTATGCTTGACATTGCTCGTGCTTCATCTGTCGATATACCAATAATCACTTCTAATAAAATTGAAAAATTTTACATTTTACAACGTAGACTTTAGTTCATCGTACAGATCTTTGCCGGTTATAGTTCCTAGCATTGTAATCAGTGAACTAAATTCTTCGGTAGTATTAAATTTGCTGTCAATACCACGTAAAAATATAGCCAGTTGTAATGTATCGCTAATATCGAAACTCTCAAGTGCCAAAGAACAGAATTCGAATTTCGCAATGCATTCACGAAGCGTTGTTGCCATTTCTCGGACAAATCTTCAATTCTCTTTACAATCATGAATCTATTAATGTGTGAAATAATAATTATTTCATCAATATATGCTATATCTGTAACAGCAGCCAGACATTCTTTTATCATGTCTCCATCCGCAAAGGGTTTAAATTTTTTTGCCAGTAAAACAGCAAAACCAGCCTTTACTGCCGTATTTGATAAAATAGTTTGATTTTTAAAAATAGCCCACAGTTTTTCTAAATTTTTCTCTATTTGATTAAACTTATCTATCCGGAGTTGTCCTGTTAGGATTTTATATTGTTGTTCATGTTTTGTATAGTAATGCTTTTTTATATTACATTCTATTAATGTCAACACATTCTCTGAGCATATTAAACACACATACACACAGCTATTTCTTTAACAAAAGTAAAAAAATAATAATTAAATTTCCACTTTTCTTGGAAATTTTTGTGCTTATCCACAAACTTCCATTTTTTTTGTTTGCTTTTCAGGCATGATATTATGTATTAAAAATTTGAGGGGAAAAAAACCCCCTCTAATATCATCTTTTAGACAGTTATATTGCACTCACGTCTTTCAAGAAATACAAGAATTGCTAGTTAATACCTTACTAGTCTGACAGATTGTGTGACAGAAGCAAACACAAACAAGCTCAGACGCAGCGCGTTCGTATTGGATGTTTCAATAAGTCGCCGACAAGTTAGTAACTCGTTACAAAAAATTGTTTCGGTTTAGTATGTACTACCATTTTACTATAATCAATTTTATAACAATATATTGATGGGAGAAAGTCTTTAAAATAAATTCAATTTTAAAAATGCTTGGCAGACCACATAAACTTGTTTAACTGACAGCAAGCCCGTGTATTGCTCATTCCTGACTTAAACTAATATTACTAATAAATTTTATAAAATAGTATATATATTTATTTTTAATTTATTAATATCATTTTATTTGTTGTCAGCTAGTTTAAAAACTTTAATTAAAGCTTTGTTATTTTTCAACTTGACAGATAACAGCTGAATATAAAATGTTCCTGGTAAAATATCTAGTACTTTAAAAATAATTGATTTTTAAATAATTAGTACTAGCCAGGTACAAAAAAAAAGTTTCTACATGAGTAGTACAGACAGTGTGCTCATTTAAATAAATTAAAATGGCGCATTCGCAGTACAATAATGGCAGATGCACATGCGCTGTAAAAAAAGGAATTAGAACATAGTTAGTTATGCAATCAATTGTGTAAAAATAAAAAAATAATATCTAAATTATAAATTTTTATTGCTTTCTAAATTATAAATTTTTATTGTGTTTTCAGTTCAAAGTATAAATAAATCAGTTTTCATGTGAATCTAATGTATTACAAGGAATATAAAGAATAGAATAATGAATCTTTTTTAATTTACTCTTAAATTTTGAATAAATCATTAAGTTTTAGGATGGAAATATAATTAATACAGTTAATGCTTCAACTAAAAAAATAATCAACTAATAAAATGCAAAACAACTCAAAAAAATTTTTTTTATCAGAAAAATACCTTAGATTTATAATTTTTACATTATATTTTAAAATTGACGAATCATAAAAAATATAGGAATTTAGATAAATTTCTTAGACAGTAGTATTTTTGTATATAAATCATGAATAATATACTTTTATAAATATTAAGGATATTATAAAAAAAATTTGGCTAATAAAACCGAATTAATAAAAAAATCATAAATTATCATACATATTTAAAATTTTAAAAAATCACTTTTTTTCTTATGAATTCGCATACAAATAAGTTTCGGCCTAATTAATTTAAAATAATAATTATTAATGAAGCAATTTCAGCCCTTGTTAATGTAATCATTTTTATCATTAACATTTAAAATCATAAATCTTTGGGAGCTAGAAAAAGGGGTAGGTCTAAGTTGAGATGGACAGATTGTGTAGAGGGAGATTTTAAGTAATTGGAGTAAAGTAAGTAATAGGAGATTTTAAGTAATTGGAGTAAAGTAAGTAATAGGAGATTTTAAGTAATTGGAGTAAAGTAAGTAATAGGAGATTATCGAAAAAATAGAACAGAACGGAAGAAAGTTCTTTGGAAAGCCCTGGTCATCGGGGGATATCGTGTCAATAGAATTTTAGCTATACAACATTCAGATGATGTTTTTAAATCTAAAGCCTTAAAACATACGACTTATGCTAAAGATGAAGGTTTTGCCGAAGATGCAAAAAGGAATGGCTGTTTAATATTGGAAATTCTTTTAAGACTGCTGTTCTGCTAATAGGCCATGGAAATCCTTTTGTAATTACTAAAAAAGAAAAATTCTTGCTATTTTTAATGACCCAAAAGAACATGACTATCAAAAAGTGTAGTCTATTGTTTGTAATCACCATCGGCATCTGGCACCTTCTACCAACTTGTGCTCAGTTGCACAATAACATTGAGTTAAAACTCGGGGTTTTTGAACAAAATAGTTGGTGAATGCTTGGGGCAAGATTGCTTCATTGGTGAAGGATTTTCTTCGAAGATGATTGTCCAGGGAATGGAATCTGAAGATGCAAGTTCAGGTATATAAGGGGGATAGTACAGTCCCTAACCAAGTCGCTGTGGTATTCCTGGTCATTCGTGCGACATGCGGCCTCTCGTTATAAGCCAAGAGCAATATACGCTTGAAATTAACCAGTGCTAGCTCCTTCTGTTGAAATGTCTGTTGACATGTTCCTGTAGCTGCAAGTACAGGTCAGCCGTGACCGTTTGGCCCGTTGGTAGCAATTCATAGTGAACCACTTGACGCAATTAGAACACCAGACAAAAAGTATAATCTTGCGTAGGTGACGAGGAACAAACCTCCCCACTTGATTTTGTTAAACTAATACCTTGGCGTATGTTCATTCACGGCATTATCCCCAAACGTTTGACATATCTGGCGACTTGATGCAGCAGATAAGCCCACTTTGAAGTCGTAGAGCAAACATCGAATTCTTTCGACAGGTCCATTTCTCCTCGCTACTGTACGAGTTACCATTGATGAAAGTGTGCAGCGGACCCACTTTTATAACAACTGATATTCCTACTTTTGACTGAAAGGTATCTCAACCACGTAATAAATTAATTTGTATACCTATTCTCACTTCATTTAATGGCAACGCGAGAACAACAAGAGCTTTCTTTCCCTCCCCCTTGCTGGTGTATACTTCATAGAAAAAATATTTACAGAATTTAATACATAGTTTAATATGGTATAGTATAATATACTATCACAATTCTGTCTAAATGTGAAATAAACGTTGCGAATCAATATTATCTAAAATTTCAAAAAGTTTAGTATAAAAAATATAGTATATCCTTACTCTATGCCAGCCTTGATTTGTAATGAATGAGTGGTAAAAAATTAATTATTTGTAAGAATAAAGATAAATTTAGTTACATTGAATGGCACAGAAATTTTTACAATATGTTACATTAATATTGAATCATGCATAATTTATATTTAGATTTTTTAACTGTAGCATCATTCCTACCTCCTCAAATCATGTTTTTTTATTAAAGTTATTTTACACATATCTGTGTCGTATTATGACATAACATTTTTTCTAAAATTTCCATTTCGATGAAAAAATTCATCGACGTATAATTTTTATATCCCCACACAATTTTTATATACATGAAAAAACACAGACTATGTGAATAGTATTTTATGTAATATTCGCATTGTACATACAAAATTAACATTATTTAAAAAGAATAAATATTTAGTTTAATGCTCAAATAATTGGCTATGATGCCATTATGTTCCCCCTTCAGCACAAGGGTAATAACTGATGGCATCTCTTACACAGTGGGTGCATGATCATAACTCTAAGTTTGTGATTCCTTGTAATTTAGAAGGAAACTAAATAAAAACTTCTTCAGAAATGACCAATAAGAAACTATTAAACAGATTATTTATTTTACAAAATAGTAAAATAAATAATCTCCTTAAAGTCAAATTCTTGAATAATTGAAAATATTATAAATATATTCTTGTTCAAAAGACATGCGTTGTTGGTATGTTTTTCGAAAAATTTTGACATAATTATGAGGAATATATATTTGAATTTGCACAATGAAACTAAAGCATGAAATGTAAGCATATCATAATTTTATTAGTACAACAATTCATATAATATACATTTATTGAAATATTTTTAATATAATCTTGCTTTAAAATTATAAACACACATTAAAAGGAATTATCTTCTATAATAATGGTGGGTAAGAAGCAAAGAAATGTAAGTCTTATTCAATATTTAAAAAATAATTTTTAGATTTTTATGTGCAAATAGGTTTAAGACATCTATAACTTTAAATCAAATTAGTTAAAAATTAGAAATAATGCACCTAGCAAATTAAAAAGAAGCAACTTGTAAAAAAAATTAATTTCGTGAGGAGGAATACAAGAATAATTTTGGCAGGAATAAAGCTTTTTAATTTTAAAAGATTCATGATTTTAATAAGGTAAACATTTTAAACTAACGTTAGCTTCATTAAGATCATTACTTAAAACTACATTTTATGCATAAAGATGATGTATCTCAAATTTATTTTATTTTATTTATAACAATATCATATTTATTTTATAACAATTTTTAATAGATTAAAGATCTCAAATCATAATTTTGAACCATAACAAGTAGCAATGTAGCTCTACATCTAAATTAGCAAACTACTCCACACAACAGCTAAGTTTATTGTTATATTGATAGCATGAGACAGTTAAAGAAAATGAACTGGGATAATTTCAGGAGATGCAAGAAAATAAACTGCAAACTTGTTTTAAAAAATAATTCAGTCACAAGCAATAAAATTGCTAACATCAAAGCATCTACTACTTTAACTATACATATAATTTTAGCTACATAGCTTAATAAATAACAGCAACAAAATATATTGATTTTATATAATTCTTTACAAATTAAATTTATTGTATGTATAAAATCAATGCGTTTCTTAGAGAAAAGATATTTTGGATATTTTATACTGATTAAGAGTAGATTTTGTTGAAGAACATATATTTTACAATAAATGATTATTAATTAAAATCACAAAAATCTTTTTTCACCTTAATAAGTATAGCATTTTGACGAAAACTATTCTTAATTTATGCAGACTATTTACTCTTCAGAGTGCCAATAAATTATACATATAACATGAACAATAAAAATGTAGGACTAGAGTAAGAAAAAACTATACAATGCAAATGGAAAAAGCATAAGGACCATGCATTCATCAGGAGGAAGATAGATGACCATCTCTCTCCTGACGAATTAAATATAATAAACGAAAGATAAATGTCTAAAAAATTTTATGCAATCTTCCTAATGAGTGTCTGTATTAAAGGAAAGATATCAAAAATTAATGTCAACTGCAAATCAAAACAGAGTAGAAAAATCCATGGTAAAAAAGAAGCAAAGTAATAGTATATTAAATACCAAATCAAAACCTATTTATTAAATTCGGATAAAGATAGAGCTGTCAAGAGTAATTCGAAAAATTTTATGAATTAAATTAAAAAATTAAAGAAGTTTAATTACATTTACATCATAATTTGTGTGAGTAGTGAGAGTAGGAGTTTTTCGAATTCTCGTAAGAGCTTCAATGCTTGGGTGGCCCTTCTGTAGTTATAAAAACTATGCATTACTTCAAATTTACAAGCGGTTACCTATTTCCTACATATTTTAAAATAAAATTGACAGGAAAATAATTATACTTAAGATGATTAATTAATCGCTTAATTTGGTTTTTGGTGAATTTAAGATTATTGCACATATTGCATATGTGATTTAATTCATTAAATACAACATTCCTATAAATTTTTAAAAAAATACTGGAGTTCCAGTATATTAACGTATTAACCTTAAAACTAAATTGGTTATATCAAAAATATCAAAATTAGTCGAATTTTCAATATTGATAAATAAATTTAAAAATTCAGTACTATTGTTAAAAACATTGGTTTTAATCAGGATAAATTGATTTAGAATTAATTAGGATAAATTAATTTAGAAATAAAAGTAAAATTTGACTCATTGAAAATAATATAGTCTACATACCCAAAAGCAACAGGATACTTTTTTCAAAAGAAGTAAAACATTTTTTCAAAATAATGTAAAAATAAATTTATTTGTGAGTATACTTGAAAAATTGGAACCTTATGGAATAATGCAATTCTGAATAAAAATATTTACACCATTATATATATAGTTGTCATAAATACAAAGTTTAACCAAGTTATTTCAAAATTCAAAATTAATAAATCTGTGTAATCTTGAAAATAAAATTATAATCTATCATTTAATTTGTCAATAGCTATATTGATTAAAAGATCTTTGAAATCAAAGAAACAATTATTTGATAGAAAATAACACAAATTGGTTTATTATTACCAATAACCTAAGTTACTTAAGATTTAACAATATTTTCCAGATACCTGGCAGAAATAATACCAGGTTTATTCATATAACATTTAGTGCCACAAGTAATACATTTAAAAATTTTTATACATTCATGAAATTTAGGAATTATTGTCAAATAAGGAAATTCTAATTTATAGTTTTTTATATTTAAAAGTTTATAAAAACCCAGAATTTATTAATGATGTTAGCTATATAATTTAAAAGTTTGTAGGTATTAGTGCTTTTGGGCTGGTTAGATTTCCAGTTATATATATTACTTGGTATTGTATTTTATTGATTCCAAGGACTTTATAAAGCAATAAATAGGGCACATTAATGTTTTTACTTCTTTAGATATTTTATAATATATATATATAATGAATAAAAATGGAAGCCCAATATTAAGATATAATCTTTTGTATTTTAAGAGTATCAATCTATGTCAATCAATTCTTACATATACATATCACCTTTAATATCTATAATTATGGAAGACATTAGACATATATGCACACGATAAGTATTTTAATCATTAGTACATAAAAATAGGTCTTTATAAAATTAATGAAAACTTTTAAAATAAACATTTTTAGAATTTAAAATAAAAAATATAAAAACTTAAATTTAAATATAAAGATACAGAAAAAACAATATGCAGTTTATATTTATAAAAATGATATTTTGAGATAAAAAGTTATTTAAAATTTCATTAAATAAAATGATAAATTTTATAATTAAAATTAATTTATATAAAATTGACCAATTTTTCAAAATTTCTATATTTATTTTAATATTAATTCATTGACTTATTTCTGCTCAAACATATTTTCATATATATATAATTCAGTTTTTAAAAAACAATACATTTTAAAAACATTAACATCATTTCTTGTATCAAAATGATTTTGATCAAAACATATAATACGATTAAATAAATAATCTCAAGAAAACATAAATGATGTATAACAAAATCTTTTAATTTATTCCATAATAAAAATGTATTTAAAGAAAATAAGCAATATTAAGAGATAACAAAAATATAATCTGAATAATTAAATAAAAGTAATATTTTTAGGGAGATAGATATTCATATATCCATCCATCTTCTGCAGAATATATTAATTTTTCATCTGGTGTCTCATCTGCTGATGGTTTTCTGAATCTTATTCTATCATGAAAACGATCACTTCTACCACACCAAAATTCAAATGATTCTGGTACTACTAAGAAACCACCCCTGCAATAAAAAAACAGGAAATAGTACATGATTTAAAAATAATCCTCTAATTTATATAAATTAAGTTTAAAGAAATATAAAATTCCTAAATATTAGTTAGGAAAGAAACATACTAAGAATATACAAAATAACAAAACAAAATAATCAAGATTATATATCATGTAAGCAAAATGAAGTAATAAAATGCATATATTATAGAGACAATAATTAAAGCATAATTAATAGAAACATTTTTTTCTCTCAATAATTCCAAAATATTTGACAGTGATTTTATATATCATCATTATACTTACATTATATTAAATTTCTTCAAATAAAAATCTTCCACATATTTATTAGAAAAATTTGAATAATTATTTAAAAAATTAATATAAAATTAAGTTTTATTATACATACATTGGAATGTCAAATATTTTATAAAAATTATTAATTTAAATAGTTTAAAAGGTTAGTTTGATTTGAAATTCATTAAATCTCAAATTCAAACAACAGTTAATACTTATTTCAAACACACATAATTGTAGGTAAAATATAATGCCTTAACAAAAACCGTTAAAAGTATTGATTGAAAAATAAAATTTCTCATTTGCAATACTAATTGAAATATAAATACCTACATATACACTTTCAAATTGGTATAAATATTTATAAACATCAAAATTATTTTATGATATGATTATACATGATTTAATGATTTTATTTCATGCAATCCATACTGTTGTTATTTTTCCACTTTTTATGGAATTGTTATTAAAATTAAATTATTAGATTTTTCAGAAGTAAATGGAAAAATATAGTTGTAATGAAAAAGTTATGTATGTATAATTACCAGTAACTGGGTCTTGGAATAACAGAAGATTGCTCTACATAATTTTGCATAAACTTTTCTCTGTCTCTCAATAAACTCTGAAAGAAGAATGTTTTAAATGTATAATATTCAGGATATTTATTAAACAAATTCTAATTATAATCAAATTAAACTTTTTTAAAAACCATTTTAAGACAATTTTTTACTAAAACGAATGTTTAAAACTTTAATGTTGAGGTACAGGATACAAGTATTCATTTAAAATAAATTAGGTGTTTCTAATATAAAATAATTTTTTGATAAAAACTATCTCATAAAAATTAAATTATTCTAAAATAATGTAATTAATTGAAATTATTACTATACTTTAAAATAAATTAATTTAAATAAAAAATAATTTTATTTCACATTTAAATGATTAAATTTTTAATTTGATAATATGACATAATAAATTAGTATAAAACTTACTTTAAAAATAAATAAATAAATAAATAAAAAAATAATAAATAAAAAATCAAAAAGAACACAACAGAATAATAACAAAACAGAATAACAATAACAAAACAACAATAACAAAACAGAATATATAAAAACAACTAAAATTACTAATAAATTAATGAATTTGTTTCATGTGTATTTACAGCATATTTTTAAAATGAAATAGAATCTTAGTATCCTATATAACAATCTGAAACTTCATAAAAAATTTTTTTATTTGAATGCAGAATTAATTTTTGATAAATTATCTGACATATTAGAAGAGTTAATGGATTAAATAACGGAAAATATAATTAATGAGGAAATGTAAACAGATTAACTGTATAGTAAAAATGATAATACTAGGGCTTTCAAATCAATTTTCAAAATGAAATTTTATCATTATCTAAACTGAAAAAGTTAATATCAATGATTGTAAAATCAACTAACTGAACTTTCCAGTTTAAATAATATAATTACCCGCCATTTATTTTTTGGTGACTAACAAAATTCACATTGATTACTTATTCTTCATTAAGCATTAAAAGTTTTTGGAAAAATACTAAAAAATTGCTGAAATAATTGCATACATAAAAAAGAGAAGTACAAAATGCTAAATTATAGTTAATATAGCTAACACAATAAATTATTAAATATAGCTAAAACATAAAGGTTATACTCACACAATAAAGTTATGTAGCATTTTTAACTATGATCATTTGTATGAATTATATTCAATTTATTTTACTAATTTAAAAAAATAAACTAAAATTATCATGCTAGTGATTTGCAAAAAATACAATAAAAGAGATAAATTTAATTTTCTTGTTAGAAAATTATTCTAATATTTATTAATAGAAGTTTTAAAATAATATATCATGATATAATTCAGACAAACTATATTTTGATTGTTTAAACATTAAGTTCAAAATAAGGTGCATATATAAGTAACTGAAAATATTTCTGTACAATTAAACCATTCATTAAGTATACAATCTAGTTTTTTAAAGTATTTTTATGACAAAACTTAAGCATTAAGCTTTTAAAACCAAACTACATTTACATTCATGCATTTGATCTCTTATGTGTATTTAAGCAGTTTTAAAAGTAAGAATTAGCAACAAAATAATTTTTCTTTTTTATAATTTATATAAATTATAAAAAAGAAAAATATGTGCTGATGTATTTATAAAAAGTTACTAGATATATTTCTAGACACTTTTTTTCTGCTTATTTTTCAATGACTACCAAATTTATAAGCTAGATTTCTATCTAAATGTTTTTATAGTAATACTTTTAAGAATTGTTTTAACAAAAAGGTGCTCATAATATATAACTAAAATAATATAAATAAAAAAGTTAAGCAAATAAAGAAATATTTGCTTATCACATTTTTCTTAACTATAATGAAGAGGTGTGTGTGTGTAACAATTTATATATATAAAAAATAAAGCATGTTAAAAAATGAAAATTTAATAAAAATTCTTATTTTTCAGGTAAAATTTTATAAATAAGGTAACCTCAAAATTAACAGATCACATACTGACGTTTGATTGTTGCTCTAATTATACTAAAATTAAAAACTTCATATTCTCTTTATATGATTAAACTATTTACATCATATAAATACACCTTACACTGGACAGAAACAATTGTAAGCAATTAGGTACATAATATGAAATAAGTAAGCTTGGCAGAATTGTTTAACTAGGACACTGGAATGACCAGTGATATCACAGGTATTTAAGGGTACACACTCTCGGTGGATATTTAAAGTGTTTTAGAGGGTCATTAATTGGTACTTTCGTACTATGACAACTACACCTTGGTGATAAAAGTTTTCATTGACGTGACTAACGTGATTTAAATATACTATTTATTTTAGCGCCCTTTATAGCTTACATTAGAGCCTAAAGTAGTCATCATATTTTTTTTGTTTGCTAGTTCTGATGACATATCTAGATAATTTTTATAATACATAAGTACCAATTTATTTTCAATGCTTTGAATAAATGGTTACTGATTAAGAATCTAAACAAGTGGTAGTTATAAATGACACAAGCATATAAATTCAAATATTTTATTTCTAACAAGTCGATTTTTATAACCTAATGAAATAAGAAGAAACACTTAGAAGAATAAAAATTTGAACAATATTAACATGCACTTTTCATTGGATAGGACACTTTTCAGAAAGTCACTTTTGGTCTTAATTTCATTAAAATCTTCACAAGCTAATTCGATATTAATTTTGAAAGCCATCAAGTTTTTACCCATTCACATTATACATGATCACAATTACGAGACAAGATGTTACGATAACAATGTTATTTATTAGCAGATCACTTTTCTATTGTTTTCATTGTACAGAAATATAAATGATAAAGTAATTAAATAATTCTTTCAGTTAATTATTTGTAGGATTTTTCTCACCTATAAAATTAAATTTAATTTTTACTGGGACATGAAGTAATTTAGCTGGGATTTTATCTGAAAACCTGGATGTCTGACAAACATTGCTATAAGCCTATTCGATAGGGACTAATGGGAATAATTATTATAAAGATAATTAAAACAATATAATTATATCAATTTTTTATGACAAAAAGTTAATTTTTCCATCACTTTTAATAACTTACCTCTTTGTTCTGAATCACTTCACTCTGTTTGCTAACAGCAGCAGAGATTTGACTTTCACGAGGTCTAGAGTAAAAATATTCATCAGATTTTTTATCACTGACTTTTACAGCTCTTCCTTCAATTCGTATCTAATAATTAAAAAATATTCATAACTAATAACATTGTTTTAATAAAAATATTTATTATCTCAGGCAATTTTAAAATGCAAGTATACATTTAAAGTGAATAAGTCAGTAAAAATGGAATTTTTAATAGTGATTAAAATTATATTTTTATAATGATAGAGTGTCTTACTTGACGGCACAAAGATTCCCAATAGAACAATAATGAGACTTGTGGATTTTCTGCCTATAATAAAAATATTAATCTAATGATTTGGTAATGTAAAACAATTTCAAAGACATGAAATATATTGATGTGTTTGATTTCATAATGTGTGAGTTAACAATAAATATACTTTATTAATTTCTAATAGCTTTAATTTAATTATTAAAAATAATACAAAATGAACAAATTTTTAAAAAGTCATAAAATTACTTTTAACTCATTATAAATGCACAGTAACATATGAATACCATAAATACTCTTTCACATTTATTTGAATCAATGATCAGAATATCAATCATCTGGCAATGAATGAAAGATATTCAGCAGAATAAAAATTAAGTTTGTCTCAATAAAACATTTATTTATAATCAAGAATTAATTTGAAACTATTATTTTTGATTTAATGCAAATGCTTTATACTGGAATAGAAACTTATTTCTATAATAATTTTAGAAGAATGAAGTATACCTCAATTTGATCACTTATCTGAGTTGGAAATTACAAGACAGAAATATGTAGGACACTAATGTTTTATCTTTCTATATGTATGAACAACACTTTAAAAATTTACTGTCTATTGAGATCATGTCAGTGACATTAATTCTAAACTATTGTCAGTTTATACATTGATGATATCTGATGAGTTCATATATATAGAGAACTCTGATAAAAAAAAATTACAAATTTGAATTTAAAAAACTGCTTAAATAAAGTAACAATCTATTACCATGAATGTAATGGTTGAAATTCATAACAATTTCTATAATACATGATATAAAATGACACTAAATGCTTAACAATTACTTTTTACTCAGGATTGCAAATTTAGCTGAGATCTCTAAGGTTTAAAATAAATTCTGAACTAACATCCACAATCAAGATGGAAATTAATACCATGAACAATTAATGTATGACAACTGTAACCTAATACCAGAGTTACAAAATTGATTAGTCACTCACTACAATATTAAAAGAAATTTTGAAAGAATAAAGCAATACAGAAATTATTTTTAAAAAAGTTTAATAGCAAATTTAAAAATTTCACAAAATTTGGTAAGATATGTACCCCTTATTTTTTAATTCATAAAAAAGCTTGTTGTTTTAAAATCAAGACAAATTTTTTTAAAAAAAGCTTCAAGCTTAGATTAGTGATTATTTTATTTAAATTCCAATGATGATTCATACTCTAAAATTAATAAACATTTAACAGGAATTTTTAATCACATGAAAAGATTCAATTTAAGGCTATTAACGAAATATTTAAAAATTCTGACAGAAAAAAATGCCAATAAAGAGTAATTCAGTAAAATAAAAGTAATTCAATAGTAATAATATTTCTTTACTCACTTTTTAATAATCCTACACTTGAAAATATTTTATAATTAAAATCTAAATTTAATAACAAAACTTACTATATCTTTTCCCTTTCTGCTGTTATAATTGGTAAAAAATGTAAACCCTTCTTTTCCATAATTTTTTAGTAAAACATAACGCACAGAAGGTTTGCCTGATCTAGAAGAAATAAGTACTGCTTAGAAAAAAATACTTTTTAAGTATAATATTAAAATAAATACTATTTTATTATGTATGCAGATAATATCCATATGCTTGACATAAAAAATATTCATTGGGGTAAAATTAACATATCCATGATCTTATTTTTAAAAACTTGGTCTTTCTTTAACTGGATTTAACTTCTATGAAGATTAAATAATGGCCTTATTTCATCATTAAATCATCAATCTTACAAAGAATACAATGATATAAATAAATGCAATCATGAAATAGAACAATGAAAGGAACAGATTTTCTTTTGCATAATTATTTAATCATCTCTATTTTTAAAAATTAAAATGAAAAAAAATAAAATATAGTATAGAAAGTTAGTAAGGTGAAAACTAGTGAAACTATTTACTACATAACAATATTAATTTGCCCTGAAGTAAAAAGGAACTTGCCAGTTTTTGGTAAGTTCTGTTAAAATTTAACTGACCGATTTACAGACTACACGAAAATATAAAAAACTTTTAAACCTGTTACTGTTAATTTTATTTTCAATTAATATTATTAAACAATAGTAAATAAAATAAATTTTTACTTACATTAGATGTATAAAAATATAACAAATAGCATAACCTTAATAAAATAGTATGTCCTGCGATTAATAATTGTTATTAAATAATTCCAAGAAAACAAAAATTTAAATGTTTCTTTCTATATATGAATAAAGAATAAATAGGTTCATTCTTACTTATCAGCAGTAGCTACTGCCATAGCATTTGCTTCTTTTATAGTACTAGTATTTCGGGCAACATTAAACCATACATCAAATAATTTGAAAGGATCCTTAATGGAAAAATCTTTATCTGCATCTTTGGGATCATATGCAACTCGCATACCTGTAAAAAAAAGAAATTTTATTAATAAAAGGTTCTTTGATAAATCATGATTTAAGAAAGTTTCGTAATGATTTGAAAACGAAAAAGCAGATTACATAACACGAAAGCCACATTTAAATAATTCATAAGATTATTTTTTAGATACCTGTCAAATCAACTTCATTTCCAGGACTTACATCCATTGAAAAAGGAAAAGATTTGATAGTGTTTGTAAAAAAGATAGAATTCAAGGAATTAAAATTAATCCTCCTTTGAAAATATACCAGACGAAAAATTTTCTCCATCCAAACAGTATTGCCAACACGTTTTTCAAAATAATCGAAATTGAAAGTGAAAATAGAATCAAGGAATCCAACTAGACTCGTAAATTCGAGAAAGTTATTGAATCTATTATTTGTCATTATATCCTACATAAATGATGGCAAAAACAGCCCACACAAAGATAAAAGCGTAATATTTATCATACCATTTCTAATTTAAAAACAAGAAAATGTTATATGTGTTAACGATTTCTCCATGGAAATATCTTATCTTTAAATATTTAAGTTAAAAAAATGTTTCTCATTAATGAATATGATTTTTCCCGATTAACAATTCAGGCATCATGGTGATGCAAGTCTTATGTTACTACTGGTGTTGCCTATAAGGTGATTAGACTCTCTTTAATCACTAAAAATAATTTTAATTTATGAGGGGTTTGGAAGGGGTGAAAAAAACAATATATGTTATTGAAGCACGGTAGTAGGACTGAAGATGACAAAGTATGATGACCATATTATCAAAACTAATATTTTTATTTAAGATTTCAGAGCAGAAAACTGTTGCACAGGAACACAGATTTTCTGTTTGCAGAATAAAGGTATTTCTATTTTCTGCAATATACTTGCAAACATCATTCATTATATCATCTCTGTGTTTCTAATATTGAGAATTATTTTAGCTTCATATATGAATTTATTCGTCCACCTAAAGACACACCATTTAATAGAATACTTTCCCCATGCATTTTTTTCTACTATCAGATGGAAACTATCAAGTGCTTGAGGACTCATTAGTGAAAAGGGTCAATTGATTTATATTGCTTTTCAGTCTTACATATTGTTTTCAAATCAAAAGGAGACAACCTCCTATTACGAAGAATAATTAGGACGCATACTAATGATCACCTAATAATCCGTCTGCTTTTTGAAATTTAAACTGAATAATACTGAGCTTCTTAAATCAAAAATAAGTGCTGATCTAAGCTGGGATATATTGTGGAGTTTCTGTTACGAATGCAATAATACCATACACTTGCAAAGTAAGTAGCTCTAAGACTATCTTTAGTTGGACTTTGATAGAGGTCATTAAATAGAAATAGCTTCCACGATCGATTTAACTAAGAAGAAATTAGAATTCAGCCTTATAATTTTAATTATTAGTTATTACCTCTAGAGCAAGGGCCGTATACAAGCATCAAGATATTTCCAGCTTGATTTCCTAATCAATGATTACATAAGGGACAATGCAAACTGAGTTCGTTTATAGATTGCAGTGCTACGAGTTAAAATTTCATACGTTGTAATTTAGGAAGATATTATAAAGTACACACCATGTATGAAATGCCTTGAACAAACAAACTTTCGAAGTTAGAATATTCATTATCTTTTTCAAAATGTTATCTATAAATAATTGCTTGAGTACTTATGAGATATTCTTTCATCACACACATTTACACTTCTACTATTCTGTGAGTAGAAGTATGTGACGCAACTGAATTACATTTTTTTTTTCTTTCTTTCTTTCTTTCTTTTTTTTTCCCCCTACACCTTTTATCACGCAAAAAGCAAAGATTATTTTGTTATAAAAAATGAAAAATA
This sequence comes from Latrodectus geometricus, assembly GCA_026290005.1. Taxonomy (NCBI): domain Eukaryota; kingdom Metazoa; phylum Arthropoda; class Arachnida; order Araneae; family Theridiidae; genus Latrodectus; species Latrodectus geometricus. Next base: position 435,450 of record JAPDSC010110691.1, on the reverse strand, counting down.
CAATATATTTTTTCGGAAAAAAAATTGTGTTACATGCATGCATTTTTCCCAGCTTCCTATTATCATTTCTTACCTTAAAAGAGTTATTGTATCTGGTCAAGATCATTCTATAACTCTTCTGCCAACATCAGTTAAGCCAAGTAACTGATTTCATGCCAAAAACTACTTTGATCGAGGCAAATCTTTATAAGATAGAAAAAAATGGATGCGAGAATGCTTCCGAAACAGGAGAAAGTCTTATTCCGAAAGTGGGGTATCCAAGTGGCAAATGTTAACTGGCCGATATTGTAAATAAATGTTATAAAATATAGTCAGACAATATTGAAGAATATTAAGATGACTTTATTTTAATAATATTAAACAATACTGTAATTCAATATTAATGTTTTTTTTATATTATTTAATTTTCTGAAGAATTCGTGACAACTTGTACTCACATTGACATTGCTGCTGCAAATCAAGATATTCAATTCAGAAGAATTTTTTTTAAAAATAGTTCTGATCTTATTTCCATCAATTTTTACATTTTTTCTAAGCTGAAAGATCTAAGCTGTGGGTCAAATATTTTAGATGTGGGGAAAGGTTGGAGAACCGAGAGCAGTGTACACCTGACTTAATGGACTGAGAGCAGAAAAGTATGACATAAAGATTTTGAAGGTCATGACCGGACATGGCAAATGTTTGAATGCAGAAAGTGATTATTTAGATAAGGGTAGAAATCTTCTCATATATGTAACAGAAGTTATTATTATTTTTTTAAATAAATATCGTTTTTCATTTTTTAATATTAAGAGATCTTTTAAAGCTCATACGACTTAAAATCTTTCTGTTAGTACGCAATGGAAGCATGGAGGAAAAGTGCCTCTGATATACTTCAAAATTATGATATTCGAAATTAAGAAATTATATTTCTGTATATAACTCGGATTCTGTTGTTTATTGTGTACGTAAATGAAATAATGTAAAACGCGAGCGCGAACAATAGAATATACAGAATAATTTGTTGTAAATGAAACATTTCAAAATAGAAATTCATGTAAAAAAGTATTATATAAAATAACTTTTGAAAACAACTTTTTAAAAATTAACTCAAAATTCAAAATATCCTTTTACAAAATTTATAACGAACTCAATTTCAAAATTTTTCAAGAAAATACAATTGGTACCATCATAAAGTACATATAGGTATACAAAATTTGTATATATTTTAAGAGCATATATATATTTTAAGAGCATGCACAAAAGTTTTTTCATAAAACTTTTGTGCATGGTCTTGTAAAATATAATCCTTATTTTTCATACAACATTAATGTTCATTCTTGAATAATTCTTGATTTTGATTCTTAAATTATTGAAATTTTTAATCCCAACTTTTCAAGAAAACCTTTTTTGTTTTCTTAAATACGAATATTCAATATGATTTTTCCATTTGTTTCTATATTTGGTTGATTAATTATATTTTTTTCATTTTGAGTTCATATAAATTAAAAATTCCATGAGCCGCAGCACAGTATCTATGCACATCAGGATCTGTTTATCAATATATATATATATATATATATATATATATTATTGCGAAATGAATTAGTAAATACTGGACATTATTATTGAATTTAAATATTTCGTAAACAAATATTTTAACTTTAGTAAAAATATTAGCAAAATACGCAAACGAAAATGCTGAAATTATTCAAAATTTTCAACAATAAATTAACTTGACTTTCAAATTTTGAAGAAATTTTCCGTTAACAACTATGATATCTCCTTGAAGGGTAAAACATCTATTTCCGTTGATTGCAGACAAAATAAATTACATTTTAAATTCATAATTTCATAAATTACGATAAAAATATTTAACACATTAAATTCAACACAGTTTTTTCTATTGTTGCATTTGTTACTTTTTAATTCTATAATTATTTTTTCATGGATTTAAAAATAGTTTTCGCTCTTTATATTTATTTAGATGTTTTGTAAGCGGAAATAAGGAATGAGTACAAGTGTGAAATTCCTATTTCGACTTGATGAAATAAAAAAAAATTATAGAACTTCCTCATATGAGTAACTGAAAATAGAAATTAGCTAAAATAAGAAGCAGATGAGAAATTATTTTTAAGGAAGGAAACAAAAAATTATCGTGTTTGAAATAATGGTCTCTTACCTTCACTTCTAATTTTTCTTTCGGCTTTAGTGATATAAATAAAAATTTTCTTTACATTTAACAATATTTGTGTTTGTAAAAACTCTTATCTGAAAACATTTTTTAAAAAAGGGATTAAGCAATTTCACTGTTCCTCATTCATTTTTATTTATAGACAAAGTGTTAAGTTTTTCTGTTAAAAAGAGAATAAATTAAGACAAACGTGTAATCATGGTTTATAAATTTCTTAGAAAACAGATTCTTATGAAAAAAAAAGGAAATTTTCATATTAAGTATTATAGCTGAATTTATTCAGAATATAAGTGTCATACGCTATTATGTGAATTAAAGAAATAGCATAAATTTTCTAAAATAGCTGTAAAATAATTTCTTCTGTTTTTCAAACAACTTTTGTTAACTGTTAGAATAAGTATTTAATCCATTATAAAAGTATTTACTCCGAATTTTATAGGCGCATATTGCCTTTCATAATGCTAGTAATAAATCTAATAGATAATTTAATTGCACATGAAGGTGGTTCAAGTGCTATAATAGCTTTTATGGTTTTCGAAGTGCTTAAAGTAGCAACTATTCACCTAAAAAATAAATAATCACATGTAATTAGTTTTGAGCTTAAAATTTCAATTTATTTAGTTCATATTATAAATTATATATTGTTGTCTCTCTTAAATATATTGCGTGAAAAAAAATGTAAGAAAATAGTGTGTGTTAGAAAAATAAATAGTGTTAACTACTTTGTCTATAAATTTATTTCTCAATAGATTAAAATAGTATTATTTTTGTTCAAATATTTTTTTTTAAGATTAGTTTCCATTTTTCAACCACAAGAGTTATTACACCATAACATATTAAAAATTACACTAAGGTTTAATGGAATAAATTTTTTTCAAGAAAAATATGTCGAACATTGTTACGTTACTTAGCATAATTGTAATTTCTTTAAAAGATTTAAAATTATAATATTAACGTAATACTATATATCTTCTGAGTACTAAAAAGTAAATACCTGGGGTTGGCAGGCGTATTTTTCTACTTGTTCCAAGAATTAAACCATAGTATTTGTAACCGAACAGAACAATCTGATTCTTGAGGAACATATTTTCACCTGATTTCTTTATGATGCAAATATTAATTCTGAGAGACAGATTCGATGTATTTTGTGATGAATAAAATCTTGTTCTAATAGTAAAGTGGTTAAAGACACTTCTTCACTAATCTCTTGATTCATCAATGATAATTTTAAGTAACTGCATATTTCTGTAAGCAATCTGTTAATATGTTAAATTTGATTCAATGATGCTATCAGATTTTGAATCTATATAAAGAAAATTATTGAAAAAAAAAATGCCTGTAGATTTATCTAACTGCTTCTTCTGCAGTTTCAAATCAGACTTATTCAGGAATTTTCCATTCTAATACTAAGCTCAAGCATTTTTTTAATACTATAAAAAAGATAAACATCATAAATATTTATATTAGTGTAATTTAGAGCGAATTTTACATTACATATTTTTTTTTTATTTAACTAGAATAACTTTGGAAATTTTAAGATATCTTTTTATTTAAGAAAATTTTTTTTATATTAACGAATTTAATGAAATTCTAATTATTCCAGATATTCTATATTTTATGCATCTCTGGGGCTAAATGAGGCTTGAAAATATATTTCATTGTAACAGTTTATAATGTAAAAATATAAGTTTCGCTTGAATTTTTCTCTTTGCATACAATATTACATTATGTAATGATGTTTCAAAATATTAAGTATAATTCTTGTATAAATTTTAAATAGTTCCTTTGTTAAAAATTGATTATTTAAATGTATTTTTAGAAAAAGAGTTTCTACCATAAAAATTTCGATTTGTATTACCAATTTAATATATTAAGTGATTTTATTGAAGAAAAACAAATAATATATAGAAAAAATTTTTAAAGTCAATTCCTTTTTAGGAAAACAAAGAAGAATTTTATTAAATTTCGAAATGTCCGCTTGTGATACAAAGTCCTGTTTGTTTGTAAATTTTTGCTTCGATATTTTTTTTTCTTTACTCCGACGTTTTATTAACTTTGAAATTGCACGGCTAATTTTTCATTTCACTATATTTCAGAAAGTCCTTTATAAATAATTTTCATTCATTTTTTTAAATTAGAAAAAATTCTCTCTTTCTCTCATTCACATATATACTTTCCATCTCTCTCACTAATTTATTTCCTAACTACAAAGTTGAATTCTCAAAGGAAGTAATAAGCTCATTTACAATTTAATAAAAAAATAATAAATTAAGAAATGTAAGCAATTGAATAATTGTGTTTTTCAATCATTAAATTTTTTGAGGATAAGTTGAAAGCTATTAATTATTTTTACCAGAGAAGAAAAAAAGTTATTGATCGAAATAAAGTAATTAAATACCTTCTATAGTTGAAACCTCTAGTGTAATCAAAAAAGAAAGAATGAAACAATTGCTTGAAATTGAAGATTTGAAGTACTAACTTTCCGAAAAAGACTGTTTAGCAGCGCTAAAATAAATTTAAAAAATTTATCTTATTTCCTGCATCTCACTGTTCCGAACACTTCTTTTTCTTACTTTTCTTCTGAAAATTTGTTATAGGTAAAAGATTGCTACATTCATAACCTATCGAATATTTTGATAATTCAATGAGAACAAATTGATGAAATAGTCAACATTTGATTATTATTTGAGCAACTAGAATTGAAACTGATTCCTCAGAAAGTTGGGCCGTGAATTTTATAATTTCTCCGATGAATAACCTATTAAATTAGTTTTGCAAAAGAAAAAGTTAATATTTAGAAAGGCTAATATTCATAAATAAGTAACAAAATATAGTTCAGTGATTAAGAATCCCATGGAAGAATGATAGAACTTTTACAACAGAACATAAGTGTTTATTCGTTAATGACGGTAGTGGCACGTAAAATATATCGTTTTCCCAAAGTGCTCCGTGTGAAATGCTTCTAAGATGGCAGGCCAAGTCTGAAGAGTCTTCAGTTTGTCTCTACTTCTAAATTAGGAAGAGTCATCTACTTTTGATTTCACGATGGGTGATCTACTGCATAATGGTGGCATCACTTTCACATCTTATAGTGCTGAAAGGAGAAAATCCTAGCAGCCAGGTATTGAAAAACATAATAGAACATAATAAAAGTCATCTGTATAAATTCTATACAATCACAATCTATCCTAATCATACCGATAAAAGCAATAAAAATTCATGAAATGAATCGACCATGTCTAGTCATCAACTTCTTACTCTGACAATGACCTTAAATTCAAATAACATATTAACTGAAGACAAAATTTTGAAGTAACTAGAGGCTGAAGCTAATAAAAATGTATCTTATACATTTTTATTAGCTTCAGCCTCTTGTTAGAAATAAAAGAAGTCTAAAGAAACAAAGGAAGTTTCAATAATTGCTTCATGTTAAGTAGAAATCCATTGTTATTAAAATGTATATTTAGTTCTAACAACTTATTAGTAATTATGTTGCTTATGAACGTAACTTAAAATTATAATAAATTTCATTGTGAGATTTAACTGTGTGTGTGAACCAAAATTTGCTCATAACAAAAACCATAGTATAAATCGACATTATTTTCCAAAATTTTTATTTAGAGCAATTTAAGAAATACCTTCGAATATAAAATTACAATATTTTACTTCTTAGAATTTTTAGTCTAAGGAATATATTTTATTTCAAATTAAAATCGTTTAATGTCGTGATTTATTGCGTAAACAATCAACTACTTATAGTAAAAAATAACATTAAAATAATAACATTAATAAAAAAAGGCTGATCTTTATTTTGACAATGTATTATGTCAGCTATCAATATAACAACTATGTCAGTACAAAAAGTAACACTTTTATTAAAAATGATTTTTTCCTAGTTATAGCGCTTGAGTAAAATAATTTTATTAGTAAATGCAAACATAAAGTTTTAATAAAAGTTGAGCATCATATTATTATATACTATATTTTTAATTTTTCATTAATTTAAATATACTTGATAACTTATATAAACTTTCAACGTACAATCCTTTCACACCCGACATTATTTTCCACACTCACTTATTTGCTCATTATGAAAAATCATGGCAACGTCCCTATATAATTGTGAGGAGAGGATGGGGATCGGCTCATCGAATTTCTATCATAAGCGAACTTGCATAAATTAACGCATCAAATCAAATCAAATACGCTTCTGTAATTGATTATATAATACTGTATCATGCAAAAACCAATTAGTTCAAATTTTATTTTTCTCATTTCTTTGGACACAGTTATCAACTTTTATTTTATATAGCGTTTTTATCAATAACTTTTTATGTGCGGGAATTCGTTTTTTATTAAGCTTTATATATTAACACTCATTCAAAGAAAAGAAACTAATTTGCATTTATAGTCTCTCGGAGGTAAAAAGTTTTCCATCACTTTAAAAAAAAAGATAGTTCAGGTAAAACTATTTACTTAAATATAAAAGAATAGTTTTGCAATTCGAAGCCCAGTGAGGTCCACGGAGCTATTTTGCCGCTGATTTTAATTTAGTTTTAAATGTGTAATTCACATTATCTGGCTAAACAATTATTTATTTTGATAATTATAGTTTTGAGTGAGAGAAATGAACTATATTTCAATGTGAACAAAACATACTCTTTAATTCAGATTTTTATTAAAAAAAAAAAAAAAAAAAAAAAAAAAAAAAAAGGAAAACGTAATTAAATTGGAAAGAAATAAACATTCTGAGTATCACTAGTTTGTGAATAAAGCTTCATTTGATATGTTTTGAATTTTTGCTTAGTCATCAATTTAAGCTCGTCATCTTGAAATGACAGTAAACAGAAACAGTCTCTAATTATATACAATGATTTTGAATAATTTCTTTCCTTCTTATTAAATGAAAATGTTAGTTATTAATCTGACTCGTTCGTAAATTAATTTGTAAATGCCAAACTGTGCAATACGTAATTTCTGATTGCCAAGGAAAAGTGTAAAAATCATTTCAAAATATCCCCAAATTAAAATTATGAAATCCACAATAATTTTGCTTATGGAAATAAATGATAAATATTTCAAAACGCTTTCTTAATTTATAATTCAACTCAAACTTTAATTATTAAATCTTACAGATTCTTTCTGTCATCCCGTATAAGAATCATCGACATTTGACAGAGTCACGTGGACTGACTTAAGAGAATCATAATAATAAATAGTGATAAGGAACAAGGAATAGTTAATCGTCATTCAACGAGAGAAAGTATATTCACTTTTGTTTAAAATGGCATTGGAAACTTTATACAGTTGCGAATATAATCATAATGTAAACTCAACATAAAATGAAAGCAGCAAATAATTCGCAATTAAAAAGAGACTACTTACTTAATAATAATGATAGAATTTTGTAATATTTATATTGGAATTTAAAAAAAATTATTTTTTTGAAATTCATTAATTTATAAACTATAACTAATTATTAAATTGTAATATAAAAAGTATTTATTTCATGTTTTTTTTTTATTGAAACTTCCAATGAATATTTATGTTAGAATAACTTCAGAATTCTGCAACTTTTTGATTTTCATAAGTTGATGAAGTAAAATATATATATTTTTAGATAGAAGTATAAATAGGTAGCAAAAGTTTTATTTTATCAATATTTTAATAGTTTGATCAAATTATTCGTATATTCATGAGATAGAAATAATATTTGATTTAGTAGAGAGGGTTTAATAATGTCAAATATCTGCAAAAAGCAGTTTAAAAGAATCCTATTTTATTTCATTTGTATAAAATTCCTCATTCTTGCTCAATTTTTTATGTAATCTTACGTTACTAAAAGATTACTACAGAAAAGATTTATTGGATAATAGATTTCGTATTATTTTTGGATTCATCAAAATGTTTTTTACCATTAAAAATAATAGCATTTTAAAAATGACAATAGCTGTGACGATGTTAAATTATACACACAAAGATCAATAACTCTCTCTAACTAGGCTTCGAAAAATTCATTTTATTGTCTTGAAATTTTACTATGATCTAGTGCTACCATCTATTAGTAAGATCAGTAACTAAAGTTTTCAGTACAATTCAGTTTCATGACTTCGAAACTCTGGTATCAAAACCGTTGTGGAAAGGTAAGCTTAGACAACAAAATAATACTAAATAATTTAAAAAAATGTACGATTGAATATAACAAATGTTCCTAAAAATATAAACCATAGTTTAAAAATTTATGAATAACCATTTATTCATAAGAAATAAATTAAGAATTAATTTATTCGTAATAAATATAAAATAAAAGCATATAGAAAAAAAAAAAATAAAAGCATAAAGAAATGAATACATTGTCAAAAAAAAAAAACTTAATTGATTTTACACTTTGAATTTTTATGTAACAAATATTTATTTATATTTATTTATTTACAATTTTTAACACAAATAAAATCTTCATTGTTACGTCTATCTATCATTCAGTGCAAATCAAGGCTCACATTATTAATAAACTATAAATTACAAATATTAATTGTATTTGAAATATAAATTTCAAATACAGTTATGATAAATTGAGAAAAATTTATCTTGTACTAAAAATAGCAAAATGACAAGACGTTATTCAACTCTATAAACTCTAGGAAATTTGATTTAGTGATTGTTGGTTAAAATTTTCATTTGTTTGAGGTTTGTTAAAAATATACCATCGTCAAATTTTTTTTTACAATGATCGAACAGATTTTAATGTATTTAATCACAAAAAAAAATTTAAAACTTATTGTACCCAATTATTAAATAAAAAACACATACTTGAAACATTTAATAACTATTTTTAACAGTTTTTTTATAAATGAATTTACTTCTTAACGCCATTAATTATCTATTAATGAAGTTTAATCTCATTTTCAAGGCAAAATAACTTCAAAATCTTAGAAAGGAATTAAATTTCAGGCAAAATTCCCTTCTATCGAAATAAGTTAATACTGGCGTTTCTTTTAGAACTGTCCAAAGAATTAAAAAGGAATCCAGGACTGATAGCAGGCTTTCAACTCCTGGGAAACAGCGTAATCGACCTGCAGAACGCAATGTAGTTTTGGACAATTTTGATTTGTGTGTCATTCGAAATACAATAAATGAATTTTATGCGTCTAATAAAGTTTCATCCAAGGCATTTCCTCTTCTTCGGAAACTCCAAAAACTATATTTTCCCTTATGTTAACATATATTATTTATGCGAAATCTGTATGAATTTTATTTTTAAAAATTTTGAGAATTCTTTGATGTTATCCTTTTTTATTTACTTGATATTATACATAAAATGTTTTGATAAAATATGTTATATAATCAAAATTCTTAAAAACTATTTAACTGATAGATTTTATTGAGCGATATATAAATATTTTATATTCCCTCAAATTATTTTAAATGATTCCATAGGTGCACAATATATTTCCTACTATAAACATATAGGAATTAAAATAAATTCCACAACATTTTAAAATATTAGTATGTCGTATTATGATGAAATATGTATCTTGAATAAAAAAAGGCTGTAAAAAGTTAATTTATTACTTACGGAGTTTCTTTTTTGCATAAAATGGACGTTCCTTACATGAAAACTGTCTTCATCTAAATTAACAACAAACATATTCTAGAAAATCTCACCCTTCCCCATTTTCTCAAAAATTATTACGATAACACAATGAAAATAAAAAAATTTTGGGCACATAAATTATTTATCTTTCGGTGTCTACAGTTTTTTGTTCCTGTTCTTGTGAACGAAATAAATTCTAAAATCTATCTAATAATGAAATTTTCATGACAAAATAAAAATATTTTCATTCTAAATGTTTTGTCTAACATAACTTAATATATGTATTTATATATTTCTATTCTGGTACTTGAATTCTTCGAAAAAGCATAACACATACATATTTTATTTTCATTCTACATCAAAAGGTGCAAATTAGCCAAATATGGTAACCTAGATTGAGGCGCTTTCTCCTCGTTTCCTCCTCCATTCCCTAAATTGTTGAAATAGACTTCTCTGATAACACGTGACTCTTACGTCACACCCGCCATCTCCTGGCGGTCGCACTATAATCTGTAACGGGAAAATTAAATTATAAGTAACAAAAATCAAAATATACAAAAACTTTTCGAAGGTGCCAAAAGAGTTACTCCTGAAAGAATTCTGTTTCAGTTATTTAAATTGAATTCTTATAAAAAGATTTTTTGTAGAAAAGAGAAGAAAAAAATTTTTTTGTTTGTTATTGCATTTATTTTATCTTAAAAACACGCATTCTTTTTGTCCTTATTCTTTTTTTTAGTTGTTACAGTAACCTACTTATTCTTTTCCTATTCTTTCTTTTAATTGTTTCAGAGTAGTTACAGTAAATTTAAATACTATGATTTATTTATTTTTATATATATATCAATGCCGTCGAAACATCATATTTTATTTAAAACGAATAAATGATTAACCCAGGCTGTCTTAGAGAGAGGGATTTCATGTTCGAATCCCCTGTCAGATTGACATCATGTAACGGATAGTTTAGCAATTGAAGGCGCTTAATTATTTGCTATACAATGCTTCCTAGAATTATTTTTTCAGGTGACAAATAACATTCCCATGTCGTCAGAAAAAGGAAAGAAAAAAAATCCCTTCTTCTTCCAGCTTGTGTGCTTGTGGTTGGCGTATCGTTTAGCACAAGATCAGAGATCACCGCGTTTGTAGGAGTATCCAAAAAAGTGTAGGCAAAGAATGCATGCTATCTTTTTGAAGTTCTAATTCTTTATGATTAGCAACTTCAATAATAATTGATATTGATAATGGGTTCATTCCCAAAGTTTTTTCTTTTCAATATCCCTTTCTGAGGATTTTGATAGTACTCCTTAATTTCCTCTGATCAAGATCTTACTAACCAGAGAGAAAGAAGGTGGCTTTTATAATATTTTATATTATCACACTTTTTGTGATAATTTTTTTCACGTTTTTGACTAAATGTTTTCTATATTGTCAAATTTATTAAGCAAAATTTATTGTAGAAATATTCCAATCGCATAATCCCAAAAGTATTCGTTCATCACAAATTAAGAAACTGTTATTAATGGCATGAGATGTAAGTTAAGCTGAATAAAACATGATAGCAACCGCTCAGGAAAAGAATTAATAAAATAATGAAAGTATTCCATATGCTTTTAGAATTTGAATCAAATCCTTAAACTAATATACAGAATTATGTCAAATGCTTAATAAATAAATAAACAACCATTAGTAATAAAACAAAAGCGATTAAGAAAGAATAAAAAGAGCATGAAAGTAATCCATGCTTAGAATTTAAATTGAATTCTTAAATTAACTCGGAGAACCATGGCGAATATTTAAAAAATAAATAACAAATTGTTAAATATTTAAAATAAATAAATAATCCTTAAGTAAGAAAATAAAGAAACATTAATTAACAAAATAAAAATTATTTAAAAAAGAATTTTAAAATAATTCTTAATGAATTATGATTGTTTCTAATGAGCAATTAAAAAAGATAATTGTATAATAATAATAAAAACAAGAATGGAAAGTGGGCGAAAACATCTTTAAAAAAAAAAAATCGAAAGTCATTTTACTAATAAACCTACAACTTAATGCCTCCTTTTTTTTTTTTTTTTTTTTTTGAATATTAAACAAAATTTTTTTATTATTAACAATACGAGTAATAGTAAAAATTGAAAACAGAAATTTATAAATAAAATAAAATAAAACCTTACGCTGTCTCAATATTTTTCGGGTTATTTATAACAGACTAAATTATTTATTCCAAATTAATTAAATTAACAAAAAAAATTTATAATTTAACTAGATAAAAAAAAGTAACTCGTTTTCTAACATTAGAAATGTATTTCTCTCTAATACGTAAATGCTTAACACAGTTTATATAAGTTATCAAGTATATTTAAATTAATGAAAAATTAAAAATATAGTATATAATAATATGATGCTCAATTTTTATTAAAACTTTATGTTTACATTTACTAATAAAATTATTTTACTCAAGCGCTACAACTAGGAAAAAATCATTTTTAATAAAAGTGTTACTTTTTGTACTGATCTAGTTGTTATATTGATAGCTGACATAATACATTATCAAAATAAAGATCAGCCTATTTTTTATTAATGTTATTATTTTAATGTTATTTTTTACTATAAGTAGTTGATTGTTTACGCAATAAATCACGACATTAAACGATTTTAATTTGAAATAAAAGATATTCCTTAGACTAAAAATTCTAAGAAGTAAAATATTGTAATTTTATATTCGAAGGTATTTCTTAAATTGCTCTAAATATTAGATTTTCATTTCTGATATTATTTTAAACTTAACAATATATCATAATTTGTAAACATATTTAGCTGAAAAATATTTAAATAATTTGGCACTGAAAAATTTAAGAAAATAAATTTATTCAACTTTTTTTTTAAATAATATTCAAATGAAAAGGTTATATTTCAACGAGAGATTTCATCTAATCGTTTTATACGCACTCATTTTTTCACACAATAAAAACATTCAATATAATAGTTATTTTTTTTATCCAAATAAGTACTTATAATTATTTTACATTTGAAAGTTGCAGTAGATTAGAAAAAATTGATACTATTGAATCTTTACGCGAATTGCTTAAAATTAAAGTACTTGACATAAACATTAATCTAAATATTCATAAAATATCAAATAGTTGTGAGATAAAAACTAATTGGCAGCGGTGGGATTCGAACCCACGCCTCAGTGAGACTGGTGCCTAAAACCAGCGCCTTAGACCGCTCGGCCACGCTACCGTCGTGTTGACGATTCTAAATAAAAAACTCACCCAAAGTTTCTTCATCTGTAAATAATACAAGCTTTGTAATATTCATGTTAAACTTAACGCTCTATTTTCAAATTGCGAAAGTTCATTGTGAAAGAGAGAATACTTGTTTTAACAAATACTCTTTCCTAACCGATAGATTGCAGAATTCGTTTCGCTCGGTACCTTTACATTCCTGTGAATTATGGTGAGGGCCACGTACTCTTACATGAAGATGTAACACAATTAAATGTTAAATTTGTGAAATAAGATTATCTTCAATTGTTCTAAAAGTTAAATTTTATTCATATGCTTTCGTTTTAAGCACCGTTTTAAGTCATTCTCTAGAAATCGTAAATAATTTCAATTTTCCGAAAATAAATCTTAATTGATTATGCAACGATATCAGCAGTTTCAATGATTTTTTAACTTTAATTATCAAGCATCGTCACATAATAGCTATATATGGTATATAAATTTGCTAATAAAATGTATTTTCAAAAATGAATTATAGTGAAAGAGTATCCTGGTATTAATTGGAATATATTTTAGATTTAATCTTCACCTAAATGAAATAAATTGAATTTGGAATAAAAAAATTTCATTACTATATATTAACGATTGTTATGTAACTGATGTTTATTAATTAAAAATGAAAAAAAATGACTTCTGTTTAATTACATTTAAATATGTCAGTATTTCTTTGTGATGTTATTTGCAAGCTTAACTTTTTGAAAACCGAACATTTCTTGGTTAAAGTTCATATCAATTATTTAAATTTTAAAATTTTTAGTTATTCTGCGTTTATTATATTTGGTCACAAAGGTTGATTTGATCTGAATGTGTAATTTAAAGTTCATTTTTAAGTATTAGAATTCGTAGTGAGAATCGAATTATAGAACTGTCAAGAGAGACAACGCTGCGAAATCGGACTGCCAGCTCAGCTTTAAAATTAATTGGAAAATCGATCTTAAAGATTATTTTAAGAGAAAGATAGAAAATATTTTCTAGAATTGAGAATCGAATTTTTAAAATTCTGAGTCAGAATCTTTTAGAATTCTTATTCGAATAAAAAATTTCAAAAATAAATGTAAAATTTCTTTCTGAAATATTTAATTCTTTTTAGCAATTTTGTACTGCGCAAAAATATATCTTTTTTTTATATAGCTTAGTTTTTTTTTTTTATTGCGACCATATTGAAAGAATGAAAGATTCTTGGTATGCATCCAATATTTTTTTTTCTCTCTCTCTCTCTCTCTCTTTCAATTAGGTTTATACTTTTCAAACCCTAAGTTGTTTGTTTTAACTTTTTTTTTACAGATAACTACTTTGAATCAAATGTTACATCGGAGTTTGTTCACCACAAGCACTCACTTCTTGAGGAATTGAACCCACTAATAGTAGAATCAAGCTTTTGATAGGAATTGAAACATTCACCTTTAGATAGGAATTGAGCTTACTAATAGTTGAACTAAAAAACTGTGTTTTGCCATCTGTTTATCAGCCATCTTAGCTTTCGAATACTGTGTTATACTAACACGATGTAAAAGATAATTTCAAATTTTAAAAATATAGTAAACAAAATTTTTAAAGTAATTACAATGCTTCTCATTACAGAGAAATAATCGAATTCTTGTTTTAGACGAAACAGCCACATGCTGGCAGCTGTTTTTCAGCCAAATAAACTCTTTTTCTCATAAATTCTTCATGTTCTCAAAATAAACTCATGCTTTAAGGAATTATATTCAATGCGTAAAGCATTATTTTTATTTCGTCGCAATTATAATATTTCTGTATTTTAATAATTACTAATAGAAACTGTAATAGCAGTAAACTGTCTGGCAATTGTAATGCAATACTGTAGAATTACTGCAATAGTTTTGCGGTTACCTTTTTCATCCGATGTCATCTTGGACTTCGACGTTAATATAATAGTTCATAATCCACTTTAAATTGTTGGCGCCAATCTAATTAGCCATCGTGTACTATAATTGTTCGTTGAGTGTCTAACAAACCGTTTTGCCGATGATATTCGCTAAGTAGAACCAATTGGAGAACCAACTGTCTCATAATTTTAAATCATGATAAAGTAACTATGTCCACATCCGAGCTAATATCTTCATCTCCACTTCCAGCACGTTGATGTACATTGAATCTTTTAAAATTGTTAATGTGCATAAGTTCTGGTGGTTCTCAGATTTATTACCTAACGTGTTCAAAACGATAGGAATTAAAAAATTTTTAAACTGTGATGGGGGGATATTCCTTTTTAAATTAGTATAAATTAAATCTTGATAAAAAAATGTTCACTTGTGTGTGTGTGTGAGATTTTGCATATATTATTTAGATCATTAGTAACAGTAAATTTAAGTGCAATTTACACCTACATTGTTTTGAATTGCAGGACAAAATTACACAACATAGTAACTAAGAAATTTTTAAATAGCCTTAATGCGATATTAACGACCTCTTTTACACATGTTTTATGAACTTAAATTTAGGTGAAAATTTTATACCATTTGCAGTTTATATTTTTCACGAGATTAAAAAAATAATTAACATCAAAATAATTGGCAATGTATACTTTTAACGGTATCATAATAGAATTCAGTTTAGATAAGAAATGCTTCAGATTTTTTAATTTTTCAATTTAATAAAACCAATATTTAAAAAAATAGTGTTTTGAATTTTATATAAGCAGAAAGATTTCATGTCATCTACACACATTCTAAATTTTACAGAAATAATGGACGATGAGGAATGGGAAGAAATCGGTGACGAATTCGAATTATGTCCAGATATCAATAATGGAGAAATTGAATATCCAATGGGCAATTCCTT
Source organism: Latrodectus geometricus (assembly GCA_026290005.1). Classification (NCBI taxonomy): domain Eukaryota; kingdom Metazoa; phylum Arthropoda; class Arachnida; order Araneae; family Theridiidae; genus Latrodectus; species Latrodectus geometricus. The sequence goes on along the minus strand of JAPDSC010110691.1, from coordinate 419,591 downwards.
AGAAATTCAAACATTGAATCAACCCACGGATAGCTTTTTCGAATTAAACGAAATATCAAGAAACGATTCTTCTTCAACCAAAATAGGAGTGGAAGTTTCAAAAGATCCATCCTTTGAAATTTTATCCCAATCTTCTGGCAATATTTTTTCAGAAATGGAGGACAGCGAAACAAACAAAAATCAACTCGTCATTTTTCCAAGCGACGATGTAAGCGTCAATCATAATTCCTTAGGAAGACTTTCCAAAAGAGTCCGAAGTAATGTTAGATTAATTAAGCTGTTTAAGGAAACTTTTCGCCGACGGAAACAAGGCGCTTACACTTCATATGCGAAAAAAAATCAAGACAAATCATATAAGAAGGATTCAGAGCCACAAGGCCCTACTTTAATGTTTGGAATCTTCGCAACAAATATTCTATGTTTTGTTGTAGGGTACAGCTTGGGATGGTGGAATCGAAATTCCCTTCCAACATATTCCGTATATGAATTTCACTTCGACCCATCTGCTTTTTAAAATATATGCTGCTCAACAAGTCTCGGTAAACACAAGGTCTTTACAAGAATATCTGATATGTAAATCTATTCGCAGAACAACTATGCGATGAAAATTGTGCGAATCATGTCTTCTAAATTCTCAAAAATTTCTTTTAGATATTAGATTTTAATGTTATGTGACATCTAGAAATATTTTTATAGGCAAATATTAAATTTTTTATATTAAGAATTCCTATGATGCGTGTTTCTTAATAGTATTTAAATATGAATACGGGAAAGTAATGAAAATTTGCATGATCTTTAATATTTTGTTTCATCGAATTATCGATTGGTGACTGTTATTAATATATTTCAGAAGTATCTGCATATTTATAAAAAAATTTATTGGTTGATTTCTATTAAGCAAATTTCCTTGATATGATTAACTATAACTTTAACGGTTGTGGATTGTCTAGGTACAGTATTCCTTTTTTGATTATGAGTGCAGTTTAAATGTGATCTTGTATGTTAATACTTCGGAGTCTTAAATACTGACACATATATCAAATTTGACAAGAAACCAGTTTTTGGTTACTTGTTTAATTTTTCTTTATCTTTTCATTGAATTTGCTCATAACTTTTTAAACTCCTCCCCAATAAGTTTTTTCTACAATATATATACTTTTATAAAATTTCGATAAGAATGTTTAACTTTATTTCATATTTCTCTTATAATAGTAAATCTGTCAGCGGTCTCTAAAATCATGTAATTTTCTTTATTTTTGATGTAAGACATGACGATATTTGTCGTAAAGGGGAAAAAATAAAACAAATTATCTTCTTAATAATAATAATAAAAATAGTATGGTCTGATACTTCCGAAGTATACATACTATTTACATTCCTAAAAAAACTAATATTTTTTTAAATAAATATTAATGTTTTTTTTATTTAAATGTGGTAGTAATTTTTTAGCTTGTGTTTTAAAATCATGCCAAGCTGTCAAATGCCAAACTATACTTTTTATCTGTTTTTGCAAATATAGCTTGTTATATAATAGAAGGGCCGCCTAACCTGTCTAGTGGTTAGCGTAACTGACTATGGATGGAGAGGACCTGGGTTCGAATCCCGGCTCAGGCATGGATGTACTATCTCTTTCTCTCTCTCTGTGTTTCTTGTCCTTTCCTCAGATGATGGATGAATGTGGTTACCCTATAAACGAGTTTGTGGTGGTGTGGCATGGGCGATGCTATTCGTACCTGCGTGACTTTGTTCACAGTTGCCAACCGGGTAACGATAATATGAGAAGCAGTTTCCGGCCTTGTTGCGGCAGATGGGCTAGTTTACTTACTTGCTCAAGGGTGCCCGCCATTAGAAATAATATATATATATATATATATATATATATATATATATATATATATATA
>JAPDSC010110691.1:398950-417680 GCA_026290005.1 Latrodectus geometricus | reverse complement strand
ATATATATATATATATATATATATATATATATATATATATATATATAATAGGAGAGAAAACAAGCTATATATACAAGAAATATAAAATGTAAATGAAAAGAGCTTTACTTAAGCAAAATGCCCAACTGATTTGGTATTAAAAAAAGGAAGGAAAAAAAAAGTTTAAATTGTGCAGTAGAAAAATCTCAAATTTATTAGACTTATTTTGATTTTCAAGTTTTAGATAAGGACTTCTCTCTCACACACACGTAAAAAACGATTAATATTTTTACGATTTCTATTCTCCAACGGAGGACATTGAAAAAAATCTAATTTTTCCCATTTGATTTCCGAGATAATTGTCTAAGTTAATTATGTATTTTATGCGAAATATTAGTGATCTATGAGGGTACAGAAATATTGCTAAAAATATGTAAAGCTATTATAAGGTGGATAGAATGAAATGTATTGCCAAGTTTGAGTGAAACTGATGTAACTTAATAATAATTCAAACATGTAAAACATGTTTGGCATTTTCATGTTTACATGTAAAACATGAAAAAAAAAATCTTCCAGTATTACTATGTAAAACATAGTAGTACTGGAAGATTTTTCATATGGTTCAATATCAAAATTTAGAGCTTCAAAATTGATTAATCATATCTTTCTGATAGAATAAATCCTTATTTTTCCATTAGAAAGATATGATTAAATTTTAATTAGGAATATTATTAATAAAGAAAATTTTTAAGTTTAAAATTTAATAAAAATAATTTTAATAAAGAAAATTTTAATTAGGAAAAACTGAGTAATGCAATATCGATCATGATTGGGAAATGATTCCCAATCATTTCTCTCTATATTATGTTGAACAGCAGTTGAATCAGAGATAATCGTATAAGACATTCGAATCAAATTTCAAGATTTCTTTCAGAAAAATTGATAAGAGCTTGAACGGACGATAATCTTTTTGATTACAAACGAAATGGTTTTAATTGCATCATAGTTCAAGATCTCTCATAAATATTTAGGATCTTAGGCAGCAAGAAAGCTTGTTTTAAGTTTCTGAATACATTATTCATTATTAGTTTTGAATTCGCACTTAAAGCATATCCTTTATTTATTCAGATCAATTTTTAAAGTTTGTTGATTAAGATGGATAATTTTTAGACGATTCAAATAAGTATAGTATAATCACATAATTATGTTCTATTAAAAGATAAAAAAAAAAAAAAAAAAAAATTTTTTTCTATAATGCAGCGAACTGAATTGTGATACTGAATTTTTTTTATATAAGCCCACAGATATTGTTTCATAATTAAGGAAACTAGAGTACCATTCATTTTTTTTTTACTTTTTTTAATAGGTAAAAGTTCATTTGAATAGTTAAATGCTGTAATTTCAGGTAGAAGCGTAGAATAGTTTTCTATTTGCTCGAGACAATTAAAATTCCAAAACCTGTTTTAAGAAAAATGTGACGACATACATCTGAAAATTTATTTTTTTTGAAATCAAGGACACTGTAGGAATTCGATTATAAAATACTGATATGGATTCTTGGCTTCGTAATATTTATCTATTTTCATATCATATTTTCCATTTCGAGAATTATAAAGTATTAAATGAATACGAAGTTTCCGAACAGGAAAATATTTGAAAATTAAAGTGTGTAAGCTTTGTCCCACCAAAAATGTCATTTATCAAAACAAATATTACAGATTTCAATATCTTGTAATGATTTTCAAAGATAATACAAGAAAATAAAGGAATGATGATGTATTCCGCAACATGTTGATGGTTTATCTGATTAAATTTAAAAGTATTAAATCTTTGACAAATTTGTTTATATAGTGTCCTGATTGCTTGGTTTGGTGCATTTGTTGTTTCAGTGTTCCTTTGTGCACGTGAGGAATAATTTGACGAAAATACAGGATTTAAAAGTTATTTAGAAACACTAAAACATTTGTGTTGCAGAAGAGGATAGAACAAGTGATTTGTTGAAGGGAGAAAACCAGAGTATTGACTATTTACTTATAACTTAAGTTCGGAGTAAACTTGAGTGCCTTAGGCTTGAACGATTGCCAGACTTATCGGCAAGTGGTGAGTAATCGGACATATCCTTTCTTGGAAAGGACAGCTTTGAAAGAAGCTGCGAAACCTTCCGTAACCTTGTTATGAGATCAGCGCCTAAAGTGAATAATATTGCGGTTTTATCGTCCTAAAACGGACCTTCTACTATGCTTGGTGAATTGCTAGAGCATCTTGCCTTACCCAGTAACTAAGGCAATGTTATGTGGGTGGACCTTTTTATTTTCAGGGGTTTAAAAGACTGTTCTGGCAGATAAAACCTTTCTTTAGAAAATAAGGAAATCTAGAGTAAATCAACTGAAAGAGTACCAGAATGCTAGGTACCAGAGGTAGAATTTGTCACAAGAGTGAGGAAACTATGCACACAGTATATATGAATGTGAAATACTTGTCCCTATTCGACTGACCCCTTTAAGTGCTCATGATAAAGAATTGCACCTCATCTCCATAAAAGGCCTTTCTCACTTCATAAACAAAGTGGAAAATTCAAATAAATGGAGTTAATAGGTTACTTTGGATTTGAAGTTTTGTACAAATTGCTTTTAGCAGAGCTGTCTTAACTGTCGAATTCAATTTAGAAGAAACTTGGAATATACCAGCGTATAACATTTTGTATGACAAAGGAAGTTCAACATTATGAAAAAGTGAGAAGAAAATTGATACACACAGATAGAGAAATTATGTATGAGTAAACTATATTAATACTGAGTTGAAATATGGCTGCAAATCTAAAGAAAGAAATATTTTTCGCAGTGAACAAAGCAATTCCACAAGGATTCTGATTGTGAATAACCTTGTGAAATGCTTAGTTATTTCTACCTTAGTTACCAAATTGTCAATAGCAAGTTACCAATAGTTTTCGGGTATTTTTGTTAGACTGCAGTTTCAGCATCGATTAACTTACGTTGGTATCTTTAGAAATGATTTGATTTGAGAAATGAATTCAACAAATACTTCTAAGATTTCAATTGTTGCTTGCATTTTGTCAAATCCCTTTTTGATCAGTAAATGCTGAAGATTTCTCTACTTATGCGATCAAGCATTTTGATTTTTAGAAAGGCAATGCTACAGTGGTGTTGAAATGGATTATTTTTTGAAATCGTTTTCAAGTTTTGAAAATATTTGGCCTTTCGGTCTAAAGAAAGGGCTCAATTTCTGTTTAGTTTTGTAATAAAATAAAAACAATGTTCAGCTCTATATACCTGTGTGGTATTATAATATGAAATTTAATTAAAAATAAGCATAGAAACATATGCTGATGACAAAGTTCCTTCCTTCTCATTAAATGATTAAATTTTATCAAAGAAAAAAATGTTAATAGTTATTTATTACTAACTACAATTTCTTTCTTATATGTACAGTTCAATATCAGTCTTTTTATATGTAATTTAATTAAAAATTTCATATACACTAAAAACATAAGTTTAAAAGCAATTTAAAATGTTTTTTTAAAAAAAATATTAGATTTTTTGCTTTAGTAACTTGAAAGATAAAAAAAAATGTTATGATAACTTAGAGACTTCATATATTTGGCAATATCATTTTTCAATTTATATTTTGATTGAAACAAGCCAATTGCGTTCCATACACTCTGGATACAGGTGATACTTAGCATTTTTCTGCTCTTGAACACCAGCGCTGTTTTAAATGAAATATTTTGCAGATTTTATAGAAATAATTGCATATTTCCCAACTACATCATTGTGTCGTCAAATGATGATGATAATTTGCCACTGCCTACTACCATTTTTAATGCACATAGGCGTGTTTAAACAACCTACACACTTTACTTTCTTCCCACTGATCACCAGGAAAATTGGAAAAAAGATACTCAACACTGCAGAGATCATATTAGACTATTCAATTGCTTTATGTAAAGCTCAATTTTCAGCAAATATAAAACTGTTTCCATTAGGTACTGGAACATCCTAAACTTTTTGTACATTTTCATAAACAGTAATAAAAATCTTATGAGCCTATAATTATATCCCGACTGATTGCTTGAGCTAATTTCTTGCGGTTGTCCAAGTGTTTCGTTTTATGAGCTTCTCAGAATTCAGTTGATATTTATAGGATGCAAATGTTTACATAATCTATTAGCTCTTACCTAGCTTTCTTCTCTTATATCCTGACTAAATATCAGAAAATTCAGTTATCTATTTATTTAGATTATAGTGCTTTTTATTCTATCTCGAGTAGTATATATATATTTAAGTTTTACTGCATTTATTTATTGATACAGAGAGACCTTGTGTAATTGTTTAAATACAGAAGTTCTTTACTGTCTAATAATTTTTTTATTAATATAGTAATAAGTATTCAATGCTTCAAATAAGATTAAAGAGCAAATCTAGTTAGATGGAAACACTTATATCTCAATGTAAGCTAATCAATGATTAGTTGAAAATGTGGATTGAAATGACATCATTGCAATTCTAAATTCCTTTGTCTGTATTTAGTAATGATTATTTTAACAACTGAAATCTACATGAGTGGTGGGTGGCGTTAAGACCATCATAAAGAAAGATTATTTAATTGAAAAAATCAATTAACAGATGATCAGATCGATGATTTTATAAATGACTAATGGTGTAAATCAGATCACAAACGAGGTATGAATTAATAAACAAAAATATATAAAAAAAAAAAAAAAAAAGTGAACATTAAACTATATAAACTTTTGTTTGTATTATTCAAAAGTGAAAAATGCAATATTAAAATTTTTATGATTGCAAATTTTCTGATTAAAGTACTTCAGTATGTCATACAATTAATTGTAATTAAGCCTTATTTTGGAAAAGATCAAAATTTTCAAAATCAAGGGATACATTTTTTATTTAATCACTCTTTCACAATCTGTATTACAATAAATAACAAATCTAAAACGCTGTTATTACAATTTCTTCGTAAAATCCATTTTATTTACAAAATTTACAGCAAGTCTACACCATAAACATATTTTTTTAAAAATAAAATATAAAAGTAATAAGAGATAAGTGTACATTTTTATAAATAAAATTCTGTTCATTTTTCAAATGAAAGAAAAAAAGGAAAGACTTAAAAACTATTACTACAAATTTATATTCCTGAGTGAAGAAAATACCCTAATCCTTTACCTAGACCCCAAATTACATTCACAAGAAAAATAAATATTCAAGGATATTTAATTCACTTCATTATTATTAAAACAATACAAGGACTTCTGTTTTTAAGTTCAATATGTGATTTTTTTTTAAATGATATGCATAAGATTTGTAATATCAAATTAAAAGTCTAATACTACATAACTTATACAAGATCAAAATATTGTAATTACATATGCACGAAAAGTTAATAAAATTTATATATTTCACTTTTATTTAAATTAGCCAGTGAGAATTTAAACAGACTGGAATGTAATATATTTATGGTAGTATTAAAAGTTATTTATCCTACAGAAGTATCAAAGACACTAATTAAATATCTATGGGATATATTTATCAGAATAGAGAATATATTTTTATAAATCACAGCATAATACATTACACTTTGCATCAGAAAGAGGAAAGGACGGAAAAACAGATCTTTAGCTTGTGTTTAATAGGTTAGTAATAAATACAAAACTGAAAAATCAAAACTATGAAATTTTAGATCAACCAGAAAATGTTGATATTTGAAGAGATTGATTTTATTTCATAATAATAATCCTTTTGCATATTACAATATTTTTTGAGAAAGAAATTTTGTGATTATCAATTCTAATATTCACTTTCCTAATGAGAAAATTAACAAAAGTCATTAGAGGCAATATTATTTTTTACCAGTCCTAGATCTTTTGTGTAATTAACTTTTATAGACCACTTCCTCTCCTTCTTGATGACACAATCTTAACTGAAAAGTTTTGCATTTATGAAAATTAACAATATACATATTACATTAGATCCAATATGTGTAACTTTAATTCTAACAAGAAAATAACAAAACAATTTACTGATATAGCACTATTTTGAATAAATAGTTACATTACTAAGTTTACACATATATTTCTGAGATATATTTTAAATGAAAATACTTTTGATAGTAATTTATTATTATCATTAGCTAATGCAATTACAAAGATAACTGAAGCAATATTATCACATAAATTATAAAAAAATTCTTCAATTTCGCTAACAAATAGCAGGATCCATTTGTTACTATTTTAATGCATTTTTTCTTTTATTCACAAGGATCTTATAAAAGAATGTCATGAAAAATACTGAATCACAAAGTTTCCTTCATCATTGAATACATAAAACTATTCATAATATACAATTAAATATAATTAAAAGACTATACAGAAACATTTTAAAATTTTGAAAAAAATACATATAAAAACAAAATACATTATATAACTTTATAATATTGTAACAGTTTGATGAAATCACACACTGATAAATAAGCTTAAATTAACTGCACAGAAATATACAAATTACAAAGCATTTCTGCAGTTACTTTAAAATGAAAGACAAAGAATAACACCTATAATATTATTTAAATTGAGAAACTTTAAGGTAACTACCTAGAATATGAGTGATATTTAGCTGCCCTATCTTAATAACACCAATTAGAAAAACCATCATACATATCAAATTTTTTTTTAATTGGAAGAATTTTACAAAATTTTACTGTTGATTAATGAATTGCAATGAATAAATATAACTACAACCTAAACTGATTTCATATGATAGTATTAAAAAGAAAATATAAATATTTATGTGATAAATGTAACTTTAATATATTTATCAAAATATAAATTGTGGCTTACAATAAATATTCAAAAAAGATACTTAACATTTACATTAGATAAAACGTATATTTAAAAAAAAAAAAAAAAAAAAAGAAAGAAGATCTAGTTAGCATTCTTGTTTAATCAACATTCGCATATTCTATTTCACGATTTATTAGGTATTTATTTATACAAGGCTGTATTAATTCATTCATTAGAAATATTAGGAAATTCAATAAAACAAGAAAGGAACTAATTCATATAAAGTACAGATTTTCCTTTTTGTTTTCTTTGAGTATTTTAGTTAGCATTTTTTACTAAAAAACACAAGTACAATTTATTCAACATGTATTATACTGAAGAATTAAAATTATATAAATTATATAGATATACTTTATAGAACAATAAGCTAAATATTAATATTGAAAAGTATGTACCAAAAAAAAAATTTCAGTTTAATTAAAAAAGAATAAATATGAAAATAAAGATGCAAGAAAGTATACCTTTAAAAACATAAACTGCAAATATTTTAATTTAGTCCCAAAATTCACAGTATATATTGATAATTTATACTGAATATTATAAATAATCTCAATGCTGTTCATAAAAGATATATATTTCGTCAAAAATGTATAATTATTTAACTATATAAGTTTAAACATATAAGTACATTTAATTAATGCTTATCAATTAAAAAGTGTTTAACAATGGAATTGTTGTTGTTGTCGTGTGCCAGCCAGGCTGGCAATATGGGATACACTGCTCCACTTTTCCAACTGAATAATATTTGGAACTAAGGAATTAACTGAGTGGATTGAGAAAGCATTTTGAAAGCTTTGGTACATAAAATAAATGTTAGTTGACATAATATAACATCATAAATTATTATATATTGAAATAAGTGCATTGCGCTATTATTAAACTATACACATATCAATTCAAGATAATAAAATAAATTAAAGTATTTATAACGCAGTTTTATATACATAAATAAAAGCAAATTTTTTTTTTATCTGTAAAGAAGCTAAAAAGACTAAAACTATAAATGACAAAAATTATTACATATTCCATTGCATTAAAATATAAATACATTTAAAAGAATTTACATTAAAGCAGAAATTAAATATTAAAGTTTATAAAAATTAATAGAAAAACAGCTTAATTTTTACACATTTTTTGTTTTCTTGTATAAGATAAAATAGTTGTTTTGCAAGTCAGCTCCACTTTTAGAATATATACGAAATAGCAAAAAAGTTATTTAAAAAATCATATACATTGCTTTTTCAAAAGAAATATAAAAAATAAATTAAAAAAACAACTAAAAATATTATTTTCTGATTTTTAAAGTTATGTTAAAATTTATATTTTCAGTTAGAAAGAAATTCAAACACCAATTATAAATGGAATAAGAAAATTATATGGAATGAAATACAATTCTTGATTTACATAATGGAAGTGCAAAATCTAATTATGTTGATAGATATTTTAATCCATAAAAATGGTGCGTAAAAAGTGCATAAATTAACAAAATGATGATATTCAAACTTTTATTAAATAAACAATTTCAAAACTGCATATCAGCCAAACATTAACAAAATACATATAAATACTCTCAAAAATTCATTTACACTCAGTAAAAACATTTCTACTTCAGCTAATGAAAGCACAGCTCAACAACCACTTAAAAATGTCTATAAAATATATACCGTTTTCAAATTACAAAATTAGGGGTACACTATATTTACATTATTTTAAAATATTTGGTATTTTGGAAAGATGGAATGTTTCAGTTAAAAATGAAAAATAAGGGAGACAAAATATCACTATTTCTTTCGAAGCTGAAACAAATTTGGAATATTTGGTCTGGTAACTGCTGGTCTTCCAGAAAACATTTTTGTTACTCGATTTTTCATTTCTTCCATACTACCAGGAGATGTGACAGAAATGGAACGTGGACGGCTGAAAATTTAAAAATATTTGGAATTTATACATTTCTATAATATTAAGTGCAAAAATCAACATCACAGATGTATAAAACATATTTTCTGATCTTACATAGAAGGTAGGACTTATAATTTTATGTCAAAATAAAAGTTTACCTCTCAATAGATCTTCCAAGGTCTAATTTGGCTTCGAATTCTTGTATCATGCTATTAACAGTATCTTCATATTCATGAGCAATCATTTGAAAGTCAGATTTCAAGCATCTCAAACCAGGAAGAAACGCTTCAGCAATTAACTGATCACTCATAACTAAAGCTTATTAAAGAAAATAGTGTGTAGAAATAACAACTTCCCTAAACTATCTTTAAAAAATAGTTTTATACCACTAAAATTTAATCTCAATATTTTTCTTATCAACTAAAAAGGATACAGCAGCAGGACATTGTAGTATATGCTTCTAATAATGCAAGAGCAATATCCATTTTTTTTGTTTCATTTGTTGTACTGTTATTTTCTGCTGCTAAAGCAGCTAACCTTGGAAGGACAACTAAAGAGAAAATATTTGAAAACATAAATTATACATTATGCAGAATTCACTTTATAGATACTGAAATAAATTATTTTGCCCTCCACCTTTTAAAAGTTTTACATAATAAATGCTAAATAATAGTGATATAAAACACAGTAATTAAATAATCATAGAAGTATTATGATTTGAACATTTCTAATTATAAAACTTCTAAGTTTATTTTTTAGGTGGCATAGCAATATATTTTGGTTCAGATTAGCATTTGATAATATATAATACATTTGTAAACACAATGGTCATTTTTTGCACACAAGAACTAATTCAATTAAAAGGTCTAAAATAGATTATGAATCACTATGAACTTCACACTCAGAGATGGAATCAAACCAATGAACTATAAACTAACTATTCAATTACCAACTTATAACAGTATGTTATGTTAAATTGTTAATGATATGCAGCAGATTGATTGAAATACCATGAGAATAGTAATTATTTAAAATACCAAAGAACATAAAATTAAAATACAAATTATGCGATTTTTGTCCATGAAAGAATATTTACTTGCATTCTTAAGTTAAAGAGGCCAAACATAATAAATATTGAAGACACAACAATAGATATCGTTCAAATAATTAATAAAAGGTTTTTATTTTATTACATAAAAATATTATTTTTCATAACGTTAAAAAATAATTTTGTAGAAAAGTAGATATAGACAAATTAGAAAAAAAAAATATCAACTCTATGAATAAAAAACTGAAATTACTCTTTGAAGAAATCTTGCAAATGACTGGATTTAGAAAATGAAGTCTAAATCCATAACTCATTAAGATTCTAAAAGCTATTGAAATTAATTTTTAATATGATAACATAGGGGATAAAATTTTATAAGACTGACAAAAATAAATTATTTACTTAAAAATCATTTTCCCATAAAACAATAAGAATTTTTACAAAGACAATAATGATTTGGTATTATTAGTTATCAGATTTTTACAAAAAAACCAATTGATTGAAAATAATTTTTTTTTCATAAAAATATGTTAATCTATGCATTAATAATTTTTAAAAATGACATTTGATAATCTAATACAGCATAAAAATGAATGCAAAATATATAATAATAGTCTCTCAAAATTTTTATTTTCTGCAATATTGTAAAAATTATTTAGTCTGGATCTATGTAGTTATTATTTAAATAAACTCAGATTTATTCTTTAATTTTGAATTTCAACAAGGTAATAGAAATCAAGAAGCGTTCATTTGTGACAGCCTCAGCCTGAAAGTCAGCAGGCATATTTTCAGATTTTAGCTACTGTAACTTTTTTTAAATGCAATACAAATAAAAAAAGATAATTGGATTTTTCAGTTAATAATATTTTTCTATTATTTTGAAGGAGAAGAATAAAAAACTTTGAAATATTTTTATAAAATATATTACAATAAAAGTATTGAGAAATCTTAATCTTACCCCATAATCACTTCCTGCAAGGAGGGTTAACTGAACCAAGAGATATTGTTTAAATAGCAACCATTATAAACATTTTTTTGAGGAGGGAATCAATACACCAAACTGTTGAACAAGATGATAGAAGACTAACTATTTCATAATCGAACAAAAAATTGCAGAGAAAGGAATTTAAAAAAAAAAAAAAATCCAAGGAAAGGTATTTTAGCCACTATAAATCACAAAAAAGATGGGAATCAAAACACCAAACAGTTGAACTGAATGACATAGAGATAAATATTTAACTACCAACCTAACAAAAATATTAGAGAAAAGCCTTTTAAAACAAACATGAGGAAAAAAGTTGTTACAGTTTAGGAAATGAACTTTATAATTTGAAATTAAAAAAGAATTAGAAAGTGTTACAATTAAAAAAATTAATGACCATGAGAATAAAGTTTAAAAGCTCAGTGACTGAAGAAAAAAAGGTTATGATTAATTATAACAAGGAAAAATTATATTTCTCATAATAAAAGAATAAAAATATCAATTTAAGAATGCTAAGATGAGTACACTAATGAGGGTGTTAACTTGTGATGTTAATGTCATAATCAAGTTGAAGGATTGATTCACCATGTTGTCTATGACAGGGGTGGGTAGATTATACTGGGACACAAGCTATTATTAATTTTTTACTTGTCTCAATATCATCTTCAAATATGATTGGTGTTAATACCATTTTTTATGAGGATCATAAAAATCAGCATCGGCAATCTTCTAAAAAAGTCTTGACATTTCAACATTCAATTGCAGTTCCCTTAATACCCAACCCGATCTGATGTCATCATAAAAGTATCAAACATTTATCATTCATAAGTAATGATGTTATAAAAGCTTTGAACATGTTTAATTTATTTTAAAAATAGTTAATTTATTTATATGAAGGAATTTTAACTGAGCATGTTGAGTAAAGTATAGCATTTTTATGCTGATTCCAAATTATTTCATAATCAAAGAGTAGAAGAAATTACATATTCCAAGTAAAAGAATAACAGAAAATTGTTGCAGACTAAGTTAACATTTTTATGCAAGCTGTTTACAATTCTTATTAACTCTAGTTATAACAAAATCTCTATTTAATTTTTTTTTTTTTTTTTTTTTTAAATTTCTAATACATGGCGATAAATTTTTTTGGCAGTATTACAATTTAAATGATAAGGTAAGCCTCATCCGATAATTGAATAAATCAACTTCAAGAGATTTATTTATATTGTTAAAACTATGCGCTTTGTAATTACAAGATTATATTATGCAAGACAAATGAAAGTTTTAATATGAACTTTTATAAAAAAAAAAACAAATTATTTTTCAAGAAAAAGGTTTCACTGAAATTGTATTTAAGAGATTCATTTGTAAGAAATATTTATAGCAATAACTTGTCTCAAATACTCATTTCTCCACCCCAAAACTTGAATAAGTATTTACATATAATAAATATTTAGTGTTCTGTCAGATGAATTATGTTGAAATAATATTTCAATTTAATTTGTCTATTAAATTTTTATCAATTAATATTTTAATTATAATTTTAAGAAATATGAGTCAATCTAGATCATATGATTAAATTAAATTTTCTGAGTGTGTATTTGATAATTAATCTGAAAATACAGAGAGAGTACAATTAGTATTTTTTTTTATTATACCACTGAACCACAGGTTAATTTATTTATTTAAAATGTAATTATTCATTCATAAAGTCAAATTAAAACAAGGACATTGAGTTACAAAAACAGTTTAAACTTACATTCATCCCTGAATTTCGGTTCTGTATTGGGACCAATCTTAGCAAACGTTTTTATAACTTCTACATAAAGTAAGTGTTGATCTCTATATAATTGATCATCAAGAAATGTTTGTAATTGTAGATGAGCTTTCTCAAGAAGCTGTAAAATGATAATTATATATAGATCATAATTATGAGGGAAATTTTAAAACAAAATAAACATGTATATAAAAAACTGATCTATGCACACTTGAACATAAGCTCATATAAACTATATATATTACTGGAACAATAAATGCTTTAAATACAGGGTAATTCTTCCATACATAGATTACTGATTATTTCAGAAGTTAAACATTCTTCAGATTCTTCAGAAAAAGGCAATTTATACAAACATTAATACAGGTGAAGAACTAAATTTTTCAATGCAACATAAAGTAACAATAACAAAGCCTGTTATTTAAAAACAGTTAACTTAATTCCATCAGATATTATTAGAGTTATTAATATTTTCAGTTAAAGTTCAAAAACTAGTCTGATAGAATTCACACAAATTCTTTCAATATATTATTAATATATTTGCAATTGAAGATAAATTCTTAAAAGAAATTATTTATACAATAAAACTACAGACGTAAAACAATTAAAATCTGAACTGATAAAATTAATTACGATTAAATGAAATAACTAATTAGATTCAAATTTAATGACAGCGAAATGATATAAAACTTTCAACATTTAATACAATGATTTACAACAGTAATATAACAAAAATGATCCTGAATGATTATAGATATGTATGTTGCAATAAAAAAATACACTCATTTAAAAGTATTTTTGTCCAGCTTATAATAGCTAAAAGTTAAGATTCTTTGCTATAAAATACTTAAAAATCCATAAAATTAATAATTTATGAGAACAAGATAAGATATATAATTACAAAGAAATAAAGAATGTAAGTTAATAGATAAATAAACCCTTTAATGATATTAAAACTAAAACATTTTTATTCCAAATCAATTACTAAAATACTAAAGACATGTTCTGCAATTTAAGATAGCATTAAACATAAGCAACTAAGATCTATATACATTAAATACAATTCATACCTGCCTGAGAAAACTTGAAATATTCTAAATTGCAGCATAGAAATAGAAAAAATCCAAGTTTTTTAGATAAAGATAAATATAAGGAAAAAGTAAAATAAATTAATATCCTAATTAAAATATAAAATTTTGATCAGTAGAAAATAATGAATTTCTAAATAATCAAGAAAATTCAGTACAAAATTAGAGGCTTAGGTTGATTTGGTTTTTGAAAACAAACATTTTTTTTAGTTAAAATTTAAATTAGATTTTAATATAAAATTAAGACTGTTTGTTCATATCAATGGAATTAATTTCTTTTAGTACAGAAATAATATCTGAATATTTAAAGTTTCAAAATTGGTTACAATTTTAAACTAATATTTTTAATGAAAATTATGATTAGCTTTTGATTTATAGATATCAATAAATGAAAATAAAATGGTACTTCAAAATAATAATATAATATATTATTAAAGTAGTTAAATACCTTTTTATAACATTGACATAAAAACTTAAAGTAATTTAAACTGAATGAACAAATTTTATTATCATTTATAATTATGAATAATTAATTTAATTTGACTTACATCTCTCTGGGAACTAAGCTCCATAACAGCTCCAAAGGCAGGTACAGTTGCAATTCTCACTACACTAAAAATACAGAGAAATGAAGGAAAACATCATAAAAAACTAAAAGAAATTAAGTATTCATAAAATTTAAAAACTTTTAAAATGCTCACTACAATAAAGACAAATTCTTTATAAAATATTTTGAAAGTTTTAAATTGTTTTCAGTTAAAAAATTACTGAAAAATGGATATTTATATTTTTTATACTACATAGTTTTATATAACATATATATATTTTTTAGCAATTTTACAACCGAGCGGAAAGCTAATTATATTGTGATGCTTTGACTTCCAGTTCTAAAGTTTATGAGTTTGATATCTATTTTTTTAAAATTGGATTCAACAGTGAAGGCAGATAAGCATTTTGTATTACGCTTCAAATCCAAAACACAACCTATGTTAGCATCTGTTTTTATTAGACTGACCATTTGTGTTAAAGTCTTTGTTTATGAAGTGAGAAAAGCACTTTATCTAAAGTAGACAATCAGCTGAAGGCTCTCTCATGGCATACAGGGTCTTGTTGAGAAAGCCCTAGAATATCATTTTCTAAAATAATGGTGCCCTGATCCCACAATTGTTTGTATCTTCTGTCTAAGGATGACTCTCACCTTAATGTCTCTGCAATAACATAAAAGTAGTCAAACTATCACTTTTGAGTACAAATTAATTTTTAAAAGAATCCACAACAAGTAATAAACTTTTATTAATTATAGTTTAAAAGAGAGTAATAGAGCATTGAAAATTTATATTTTAGAAACTAAACAAGGTTGATTCCCATGCATTAATGATATTTTTAATCTATCTGTATAAAATTGTTACACAAGTGCAATATTTCAAAGTTATTGCAAATAGACTTACAATGATTCAACGAGTCATAACAAAATATTAACAGATAAAACAAAAGATAATGCATATAATAATGATCTACAATGTTTAGTAATCCAGAACAATACTGGAAAGTTATAATTCATGTTCTCATAATTTATTAAATGATAAAAATCAATATACATACAATAATTTTTTTATTTCTATTGTTAAATTACTTAACAATTTCAGTATTTTGTAACAGTTTGGTTAACTTATGATTTGCTGTTGCTTTTTGAACATGAAAGCTAGTTAAAAATGGGATCTACAATTTAAAGCAGATTCTGCGCCACTACAATCATCCTAACACTTGGTGGTTATTTCTAGACCATAATTTTAGAATTTTTTAGCTTCTCAATAAACAATAACTTGTTTGAGCAAAAATATGTTTCAATACTTTCTTTCACATCTTTAAATGACTTTCTATCATATTACAATTGAGACATTTTTAGAGAATTGGTTTGGTTGATGTCCGGTAGTTATTTTTTGCACTATTAAGAACATCCTCAGCTGAAGATTGAATCAAACCTAAGAAAACAAAAGTCAGACTGCTAACCATTCATCTACCAGCTGAAGTTTTGGATTATTAAATACGTTTATTAAATATGTCAATTTCATCAAAGTAATATAATACTATAAGCATGGAGATTTAATTTTTTTCCTCATTTTTTATAAATATGTCACCATCTCCACGAAACCAGTTTTGAAATTGTGTCATAAGATGGGCTTCATTTTTTTTATTTTGTATTGCACATAATTCTTTATAATTTGCTAAGAAAAATAAATTCTTATAGTAATTTACCCATTACAGTAAAATTGAAAAATTTTATGTATTCAACAAAATTAAGTAAAAATATTAATAAATCAATTTATGAAAAAAATAGAGGCCCAAGATTGTAAAACTTTACATTTATTTTAAAATAGAATGTTTTCATATTACACCATATTTTAATAAAAAGAAAATACTGCAGTATTGCAAATTTATAATTTAAATTGAACTTTGAGAAACATTTTTTTCTTTATATTCAACAACAAATTCTTTAAATGTTTTTATCAACTAATTCTGGAAACAATACATAATATTAATATTCAAATGTAATTTATTCCTTAAATTTAAAATTTAATTTGTTCATCATTCCTGGGTCATTTTCGACAGGCAAGGGATAATTAAATAGGGACCGACAAATTAAAATGGACTTCAAAATTTTACAAACATTAACAGCTGTAATAGGAATCAAACATATTAATTATTACCTCAAAAACCAAATTATTCAGATGCAGTAGAACTTGAATTATCATTAAATTAAAACATTTTCACGAATATTTTGCCTAATACAAAATCGTTTAAAAATACTAAAATCGTTTAATAATACATTTTTATCAAATAATTCTTTAACTAATACATAATAATAATAAAAATATCAATATACAATTGTAATGAATTATCCAAATTTTAATGCATATTTTATCTCTTCAGAGCACATATTCAAATTTATATTTAATTGTAAATAAATAAAAAAAATTTGAAAAGTAAGAAAAAGTTTAAGAACAAACTTTTGGAATTAATTGAATGAAACTTATTATATAGAATTTGGGACAGTATTGATTATAGAAAAGATGTATCAGAAAAGATGTTGAAAAGAAAATCAGATAGAAAACATGTATAATGTTTAGGTATACATCTTTCTTATTCTTTCTATATTCTTCAATTCAATTCAGCAGTAAATAAAAAATCTACAATTATAAGTGAAACTTTTAATGAAGTAATAAGTTAAAACTGTTACATAATTTTATGTTCTGTTCTTGGATAAAATAATTTTTACCTGTTGGTATATTTGAAAATTATTTCAAAATACATTCATAATTAATAAATTTATAATGAATGAAATTATTTTTGAAACAACAGAATATATTTTTAAAAATGAAAAGAAAAGAGAGAAAACAAATTATGGACAAACACAGAAAAATCTTAAGCTTTATGAAGAATAATTTAATAAGAATATTTTCTAATTAAAGAGTACAAAATTTTAATTAATTGCTTTTCTTGGAAATTCAAGAAAGATTTGTGAAATATACTTGATTAAATAAAAAGTTTTTAGAAAACATAAAATATACTTTTTTAAAAAACTAAATAACTGCATTCTCATCCAGAACTAAGTATATTCTATACCATTAATTACTTTAAATAAAGTTAAAATAGTATGAAATTAATATGCATGAGTAGTTTTACTTATTCATATCAAATTGATTATCATATGCATTGTCATTTAAGAAGTAATATATAGTTCAACTATGTCAAAATAAATAATATTAAATTACTACATTATAAAAAATAATTAGTAGTTAAGAGAAAAGTTTGAAGGAAGACTTACATTTCAGGATCACTAGCTAATGTAACAAGGGCAGGTGTAACACGAGTGCGCAAAAGGCTCTCACTAACCACACCCACTAAAATTTCGAAAAGTCTACCAGCTGTAACTCTGACAAGAGGTGAATTATGTACAACACCATCCCAAAGTACAGAGAGAAGTAATTCATGATATGCTTTATTAGAGCTGCAAAGAATAAGTGATTTTTAGTATACATAAATTGGAAAATCTTTTCATATAGTTGGAAAAGTTACAAACCATACTTTTTCATTCATTAGCCACTTATATACTTGAAGCTGGAAAATGTTTTGGGCCAACAAAGTTTCATGTAACATTAATTTTAAATTAAAATCGCATCGTAAATAAATATTTTTATCACTTTTAAATTACTTTGTGATTCAGTTTGTGCGCATCCAAAGCATCAACAAAAACTAGTGTTAAACACAAATTTAAATGCTGAAGTTTCTGGAAGAAACTTCAATATTTAAATTGAGTTAATAGCTCAATATTAAAAACTGGGCTAATATATTAATAAACTATAGTTCAATATTAAAAAACTGGAAGAAATTTTTCTTTACAATATTTTCTTTTATATTATTCTATACGAACTTTTCAATTTTTTTTTTATATAAAATACATAACATTATAATATACATCTGCATAAATAGACATTACTTTTAATAAATTAAAATTAAATGATAAAGGTAGCATATGGTGAAAATGTTTTCATAGAATAAGGGGGAAAGTTCTCCCACTTATACTCAAATCTCATTATTTTTAAATTTTATTGTTGATTCAAGATGAAAAGAATCTTTTCAGGGAAATTACAATTCCAGTATCTTCCTCTATCAACACACCACTGGCTAAAACAATTAACAAAGTTATTCTATATGTGATACCGAATCTAATATAGCAGCTAAGTAGAATGATGTTCAAATCTTTCTATTATAAAATAAAACCTTCGAGCAAAAACTTTAGTATTGGAACTAACAGGTTTTAACCAAAATTTTGGGACAACAAGTGTTTACTTTCATCAAATTGATAAGATCGCAATTACTTTTCTCATTACTGTTTCATAAGGTATCTGCTTAATAAAACTATTGTACACATTTCCTAAAACACAGAGTGAAAAAGTACACATTTCTCATATGATATTTTGGAAATTTAGACAAGCTGATAGTGTTAAGTAGATAACTAAAGTATACACAGTGTTAACTAATATATATATATATATATATATATATATATATATATATATAT
>JAPDSC010110691.1:385905-398940 GCA_026290005.1 Latrodectus geometricus | reverse complement strand
ATATATATATATATATATATATATATATATATATATATATATGAAGATAAGAAATAAGTGATAGATCGTTAAAAATTGGCTCGCCAAATTTTACTCTGAAAACATGATTTTAAAGGAAACATCAAAGTCTTTAAAATTTGACAATTTTTTATAGGGAGTATTAGAGAAATATTAACATCAATCAACAAGAGATACAGTACAAACATTGAATACATCACAATCAATTATTTGTTATGACTAGGAGAAATTAGGGAAAGTCAGTAGTGTAGGTATCTTCAACCGGCAAAAATCAAATAAAGAAGGTCACAGAATAGTTCTATATGTCAGCAATCAGAAGTAAGAATCAAGCCTTACTTCTCTGTAACAGATTAAAAAAAATGAGGTTTTTTTACTTCTTTACTAAACGTTTTGGATGCAAAAAAAAAAAAAAAAAAAAAAAAAAAAAAAAAAAAAAAAAAAAAAAATTCTAAAATTCAAGATTATTGAAAAATTTTCCTTACCTAATCAAATATAATTTACTAGGAATGAATTAATAAACATTTAGTAAGATGGGTAGGTTAATTTAGTTTACTTGTGGTCTTTTTTATATGCAGGAACTAATTACCAGCAAGATAGGAGACCATCATACATAACAATCATAAATGTATAATAATTTAATATAACTTTAGCAAAATAATAATTTAATATAAAAGCAAAACAAATGCTAGATAAAATAAGTCGAAAGTTGTTTATACCTTCTTGCATATTTGTCTAGCAATCTTTCAAATTTGTGTTAAATTTAAAAAAAGACTTAAATTGCTAATATCAGAAGAAAAATTAATTTTAAATGCTTTCCTTCTATTTAAATAAAAGATAGTCACATTTTAGAATAAACATTAAACAGAATACAATTTTTTGGTATATTCAAAATAAATCATAAACTTTTTCTTTTTTTTTAAAAAAAATATTTTGTAAAAAAAGGAGTACTAAACATTGTTTTTTTATAATAATTTCTTCATATAAATACTAAAATTGAATGTTAGTTAAAAAATGAATGAAAAGACTGAATGAAAAAACAGATATTCATATTTGTATCATTAAGAATTAAATATAATTACCTCAATTCTATCAATGCTGCCTTTATGCTATTATCAGGCATATGGTGCATAGACATATCAACCAATAAATTTTGGAGAAACTCCAGAAGCTCTTGGCGGTCTTCAGCCTACAGGTTAAAATCTTAACATGTTCATCATTGAATAATCATAAAAAAATTTCGGTAAAAAAATCTAAGGAGTATTACTATTTTCAGAGAAACATTACATTTCACATACATATGTATGAACATGCACACATTGAAAGAGAGAGAAATAATACAGGTAATGAAAAAATGAGAAATATTGAACTTTCTTATTGATTCCGTATAATTTTTTTAATCATTAATAACATTAGTTAAATTTTTAAGCTAAATTCTTATCAGCAAACTTTTATAGACTTTTTAATTTCCTTAACCAGAACAATTATTTATTTGAATTACTCTTATATTTTAACATCTTAGGAGATTTTTTTTTTTTTTTAACTTTTGAAAAGGAATACAAAAAGTTTTTCAAATTACAACAAACAAAATTTAAATTGTGAATAATAAATGTAAGAATAAAATATATCTCCATAAGGTTATAGTTATAGCAAAACATTTATTCTACCAAAAATTTTAGAAATGAGATTGTAAAAATTATCAAAAATTAAAACAGGACTAAGTTGTAACACTGAAGATATTTTAAATAATAACACAATTTAAATTTAAAATTGCAAAATATTATTAAAATATTGAATCAAAAACCAATTTATCACTTACCCATGCAAAATATAATAGACATATATATAATAAATACATTTAATTCTTTAAAATGTTCAGATAACTCACCAATTCAAATATAAAAAATGAGTTTTTGTAGCAGTAATAAATAAGCAGCACAAAACAATAAAAACTAAATAAAACTATTAATTTCTTACCTGGTGAAGAACACTAAGAACACCTGCAACATAAACTGGGACAGTTGCATCTTGGTAGTTAGATCGACTTAAAATATCTTTGTCTATAAAAACAAGGTACAACATTGATACTAATATTAAGAGATTTGATTAAAAACAACTAAATTCTTATGTTACTTATTCTGTTTATTCAAATCAATGTTAAAGAAACTGAATAATTAAAAAAAATATTATTTTCCATTTTAGTTAAGAGAAACATTATGTTTCTCCTGATGCTATAATGTTTCTCTTAACAAAAATGGAAAATAAATTGATTATAAATTTAATCATTACATACAGATTTAACATGTATGCTTGTCAGATTGTGTCAAATACCATAAAGTATAGGAATACATTATGAATAGAATATCATTGAAAATAATTATAATTGATACTATAATCTAGCCAATAAGAAAAATTTTTACAAGATTTCAATACTATAACTACAAAAATATAGTGAAAAATTTTAGAGACATAACGAAAAATTGAAGTTTGTTTTTAAAGTAACGAATGTAAAATTAATCAAAAGTTAAATTTTAAAGTGGTTGTAAAAACATGGATCAACTTATTAAAAAATGAATGATGAAAAAATAAAGAAAGAAAGAAAATATTCACATTAATAGCTAGTAATGAATATACATAATTTTCTAACATACATATTTTTTGTTCACTGAATTAGGGTAATATTAAATAAAAACGCCATTTTAATCACATTTATAAACAATTTCAAAAAATTAAAAACTATTTAATATTTAATTATTGAAAATTCTAAACAAAGAAAAAGTAATTGAAAGGAAAAAAGTGCTTGTAATAAATAAAATTTTAGAAAGTTCAAGCAATGTGATTTTAATTACAATTATAAGAATGGCACCAATTATCTCTTACTACGAAGAGGGAAAATTGAAAAGCAACTACTAAATTAACAATATATGGTTCAGAAACAAAATTCCCTGAACTTGTTACAAATTATGATCTAGAGAATAAGTTATAATGGGGAACAACAGATAAAAGTCAAGGAAAGAATCTGAATGAATGCATAAAATATGTAGTTGAACTATGTAATGAAATGAAAGTTTTAAAATACATAATGGGTTAAAAGATTTTTTTTTTTTTTTTTTTTTAACATAATGGGTAAACTGTATTAAAATAAAAAATTGAAGTTATATACAGTTGATTCTCAATATTTTGAAATTATTAGAGCTGGAAAAAATACTTAAATAATTGCAAAATTAAATTTTATAAAACTTTTCACCTGGGATGTAAGATGGTTTGAAGAAGACACCTGAGATCCATTGAAGTATTATGAATAATAGGAAAGAATATTCTCAAATTATAATAAAATAAAAAAAAAATAGAATTAATATGCAACAGAAATAATTTAATATTTTTAAGTAATAATTAATGTAAGATATTTTTCAGATTAAGGACATAAATATTAAAAATGTTTGAATATGAAAGAGAATTTAAGAATTTTTTTATTTTCTCAATTGAAAAATAATAACTCAGACTATTTAAAGAGGTAAAATTATTGCCCTTTTTTAAATATTAAAGTTTCAAAAAAATTATTTGATATTTAAATAACATGTACAAAGTTTAAGGAATGAAAGATTATGGATGAATACTTTTTCATGAAACTTTCCAAATTTGCAGTTATAAATAATTATTTATACAGTAATTGAACTAAATAATATTAAATATTTTAGAAAAATAAATATAACAAAGAAATTATTACCTTCACTATTTATTGTTAATTTCAAGAGAAAAGATGGTTTGACATTCTTCTGCGTAAATGACCTTCCGAACAGGTGACAAAAATTGCGCATTAATTCTACCAAGGCATGGACAAGAGCATGACGCTGTGAGTTGACTAAACTAAATATACTGTGCAGAAACACTAACCTATTAAAATATAAATAAGTATTTTCATGAAAAGTATATGTTACTTTATTATTGCATAAATATTAGCATAGTAAAATATGCTCTTACAATTCATTTACTGCCCAATCATGTTCAGGCCAGGGCTTGTACCATTCACTATTAATGTATTTATCAAATGATTTTACTGCATTCATTATTTCATCTCCCCCACCTAATATAACAGATGGATTCAACATGCTATTATGATACACAGGCAATCGATCAACTAAAAAATAAAAAGCAAATTTAAATGTGTTAATTACTTATAATTTAGAACAATTTATCAGACTTTTAAAGAGTTAATATTGGCAACTTTTGAGTATGCAGAATAAGTTAAAAATATTTAAATGTAATTTTTAATTATAAAACATTATTTTAAATTATATTGATTTTTATTAAACAAATGAAAATTTTAAAAATATAGATATTTTCTTAATTTCTGATATATACTTAGAATTATTTTGGATAAAATTTTACATTTGTTTTGGAATTTATGATATTACGTAATTTCAAATCCTAATAGAGAAATATAATCACATTTCAAAACTGTACAGAAACATGGCCACTTTTTTAGACATTTATTATTTTCTTCTAATCTTTTGATAGAATATTTCTTTAGAAACATATTTTAGTCACTAATTAGTAAAATAACCCATACAAGTAGTTCTGAAACAAGTATTTGCTCATATGAATTCTCTCTTTAAAAAATGATAAAAATTGAAAATGTCTTGTTTGGCATTCAATTCAGTTATTTTTACACATAAGGGATGGTTAAATTAAAACTCCCTATCTAAAAAGATTGCAAATCACTACATCCCTACAAATCAGTTGAAAAAAAAGTTAGAAAGCTAATTTTTCAACTGCCTGCAAAGTGAAAAGTTATGTCATATGGAAATTATTTTTTTCCTAAATTAAATATTTTTACTGTTATTAAAACCCCATTTTCATTTTATGAAGGGAAATTTAATAAAATGATTAAAATCATGGCAAAGAGAGAATATCAGCAGTTTAATTAAATATTTTTGTGAAGAAAGTAAGATTAAATAAACATGGTAATTTAGTGTTTTTCTACAATATCATGATTTAGTAAAAAGGTTGCTATCTTTATAAAGTTATATACATAACCATGTTTATCACTTTTAAGACAAAATATGAGCCAATATACTTGAACTAAAATGTACACTCTTCATAAAATTACTGAAATACTTTTTACAGATTTAAAAAAAAAGTTATGCTTTTTTATATTGTGAAAAAATATAACATAAAATTTTTAATGCATAATTAACACTTAAATTTAAGCATTTAGTACTGAAATTCAATAAATGTGATATGTATAAAAATGATCTTTTATAAAAAAAAATACATAATTTCATAGAACAAATTTAAATAGATATAATTGAAAACACAAAAAAATAGTTATAGATAACGTAAACAAAATAATAACAAAATTATCTATAGCTGACAGCAAGACTTTACTATGAATTATGGCTACAAGGAAAACTTCAATGTATAAACGACATAGTAGTACTACATTTTTATATTTTTGAATAGATTTAAATCTTCTCTATTATTTATTCACAAATAAAAGAGAAGATTTATCTTTTATTTGTGAATAAATAATATAATCTATTCTTTTATCATTATAAAAGAATAGATTATAATCTTCTCTATTAATTATCCACAAATAAAATGGAAAAGTAAAGAGAACAAGTAGTATAAAACTCAGATTGGTTCAAATCAGTAAAATAATACAGCAACAAATATTTATTTAAGGAAACAAAAAAATTATGCTTCGACAATGAAATTAAGTGTATAATATTAAAAAAATGTTTATTTGATATTATAGAAAATAATAACGTTATACTATTTTCAATATTTCATGTTTATATTTTTATGCAATATGATTTCCTGCATTTAATTTTATATATTTTCAAATTATCCATATTTTTAAATAATAATTTTAAAATCTGTATACATAATAAAGATAGTATAAATATTTTCACATACTATAGTGTCAGTTGTTTGTACCGCAAGCATTTTTGTTTTGAACATTTACAATTTATGTCAGTTGATATTTTATGGCATGTCCATAAAAAAAATTACATACAAAATAATAATAAAACAAGAATTTTTTGTTGCTTTATTTGTAATTTTCATTTAATTTTAGTGGTCTCATTTAATCATTTAATTTTTGATATAAAAATTAAATAAACATTTTTTAATAATTTTAATAAGATGTTTCTGATAAACAAATTCAATATTTTAGGAATTAGACAAGAGTCCACTTTATTTTGCTGAATATTTACACAAAGTTTCCAAATAGAGAAATAGTGAGATTTGAATCTCTCTAGTATTTATTTTAGATCTGACATATATATATATATATATATATATATATATACACAATCAAAGAATATGAACATAGTTCATTTGTAAATCTGTAAGTTGAATGCTGATTCAATTTTTAAATAAATAAAAAAATAGCAAAAACAATTATAAACTGTCCTATACTAATAATAATACAAAACATACACATAAAGTAGGTTCTTAAATTTAATATTTTTGCAATAATCACAAAATTATTATAATTATAATATCATAAAGTTATGAATAATTTATTAGTTATGACACCAAGTTAACTCATGATAATTTCATTTCTAATGATTGCTAACATGTAATTAATGGATAATATGATACTTCCTTCATGATAATAATTTATCTCACCATCAAATTCAGTGGGAGAACTGCATGTTATATCTGGATTTTCTACATAAGGCCTAGATTTTATCACATGGACAAAAAGAAAAGGAAATAATGCTGAGATGCAGCGAACAAGTACAACACACTGCATTTCTTCATTCTGCATACTTCCACTGATTGGAGGAGGAGGTATTCCAGACAAAATCTAAAGGGATACATAGTTTCATAAGAACTATTTCTAAGAGTACACATTATAACATAATAAAAATCCTATATTTTAAAAAAAAAAAACACAATAAGGTCAAAACAAGAAATTTATATTAATTTTAAATCAAATAAATAAAGTATATATTATTTGTTCAGTATATAAACATAAAAATTTGAATGAAGTTTAATGATTTCTAATATCATGAAATGGAATTGATTCAGAAATTACCTTTCCAATAAATTAATAAAAAATTAAAATCATAATCAACATTAATTATAATTAAGTCATATGGGACGCACATTAACTCATACCTTCCAATAAATATAAATAAAAAAAAGAGGAAAAATATTTACTTTAAATCTACTTTGCAAAGTTGACATCACAGATGGAAACAGTTGAGATTCTAAATAGCTTATTTCCAAAGCCCACATTGCAATTGAAGGTAGTAGAACATTGAGACTAGCCTCAATAACATTTAAACTTCTATCTTCAAGTGATAAAAATAACAATTCACAAGCCTGGGATAAAGAGAAAAATAAAATGCATGTAATTAAACTGATATATCACTTTTCTTTAAAGCCAAATAAAATGATCAAACTCACTTTATTAAATTTATCAGTATCATCAACATGTATCAACAATAGAGCTAAATTTTTCACCACTGTTTCTCTAACTAAATCATCTTTGTCCTCTTGCAACATTTGCTTCAACATAGAAAGCAAAAGAGAGCTCCGAATACCACTCTGAGATAAAGATATCATTGAGGTTATTTAACAAGAACAAATTCAAAACGAAACATCTAAAATAATCGTTTTCATTTTAACAATTTAAAAAAGGAATATATACTTATTTAAATAAATATTCCACTTTCAATTACTCGATTAATGGATCAATTCAATATTCAAAATATAACAAAATTCAATATTCTTGTAATATGGAATATCATTGCAAAGTAAGAATAGATTTTTAAGTGAATAAAATTTAAGATTCCCTGCAGACAATTATTTGACACATTACTTATAAATTACTGTGATCTGCAAAGGAATAAAGTATTGATGAATGTATATTAAAATAAATATTTAAAAATTAATTTTTATATACAAAAATATAATTTTTTTGTCAAAAATAAATTATGTTAGGCAACTTTTTAATATAACTAGAAAATTAGACATTAGACAAAAAATATCCTTTTTGAAATTAATTGACTTTCAAGCATAAAAAATAAGTATAAAAAGTTTATTTAGGTTACTGAATTATTTTACTTATATCAAATTTGATTAGGTTACTGAATTATTTTACTTATATCAAATTTGAAAATGTTACTCTCCTAACAGAATAAAAAATTTCTAAAATATTTCACACACACACAATGAATTATATTCTATGAACAATAAAATCAAATATTTAATTAAAGATTCATAACAATCCAATACTTTAAGCATGCTTTTCAAAACTGAAAATAAGAAGTTCTACGTGGGTATCATTTATTCACTATTCAGGAGGACAGTTTACATTTTAAACCAATTCACACAGGATTTGAAATGATCTTATAGCCACTAAACAGAATAAGGTTTATAGGTATTGATGTAGTTTAAAAGAATAGAATATTAAAAAAAATTTATATATGAAAACTCACCAACACATAAGGTGCTAAAACCCCACAAGATTCAGCTACTAACAGCCTTCGTTCTACATAACGATGAGTAATCTAAACAAAAATACTGAATTAATTATATTGTAAATATGAATTAACAAAGAAGCTATTTTTTAATATATATCCTAAGGAAGATAAATAAAAAAATTGGAAATTTAAAAGAATATTTATTATTTACTTGCTCCCAACACTGAGGTAAGAGTTCAGCCTCCACTCTAGAAGGTCCTAAATGCTGTGCAATTGTAACCAATCCACTGAGTATCATGTATCTAAAAAAATATTTTCCTTTCATTGAATGAAACTCTATTTTTAATATTAATAATCATTTAATAGTGATAAGCAAATTTTTTAAAAAATTTAATTCTCTCATATTCTGAAATATTTTTTTAACAGTAGTTCCTTTTAAAATATATTAAATTTTAAATCCCAATATGCAAATATTTAATGAATTTAAATCATGTATAAATTTTCAAAACATCAATCACTATTATAATAAAAGTTCAAGGCTGATAAAGAATTACAAAAATATATGCTATCACACTTTTTATATTCTGTAATAATATGAAAAACTTCACTTCAATTATGAAGAATGATTAACAAAAAAAATTATTATATTATTATGGCTTCACTCATTTATTAATTTTATACATGTAAGTTGAAGTATTCATGAAAAAGAATATTTTATTGTAACAAAAATTTAATGTTATAAATATCAGGTTGTAATAAGCACTTTCCACAACCTGAAGAAAAAGTTTACCTTGGCATATTTATATTTTTGTCATACGATTTTTAATAGTTGAAATAAAGATACCTATTATAGAACACTGTGGCGTGAGATGTAAAAACATATCATTATTATTATTTATACGTGTCCAATAAGGTGTCTGAAATGGAATTATCATGATACCAGATTAGCGACATCGTTTACTTCCAGTTCCATAGCAAAAAGCTACAAAATGTCATCAAACCATGTAACAACTTTAGGTACTACTGCTGTATTACATGATACTGTAAAGTTTTAGTACCACAAGTTGCAAAACATGGATTATAACATTCAAGCAGATCTCTAGGGCAAGCCTATTGATGTTTATGAGGTTCACCCAGAAAAACTTGTAAAAAATATTCAGTATTCAAGCACTGGTGAGAAAGAAAAGGAGTTAAATGATAGGATTAGTCCATTAGTTGCACTATGCATCAGTTAAACTTGAAGTAAAGTTTCAATATATATATGATTGACAAAGTATTGTACCAAACATTATATTTTAAGAAATAATTTTTATTACATTCAAGAGAAATAAAGTATAAAAAAATGGAATACCTCTGTTCTTCATCTGGCCTTTTGATTAAATTGAAAAGAATATTCAATAATTTATCTCTTTGTTTTGTGTCTGGATGTAGAGCAATGGCACATAAGATTAATGGAATTAATTCCTATTAAAAAAAAGAATAAAATTATGTTCCACTGTCTTGTAAATCAAGATAATATAAAATAATATGAAGATAATATACAATAATATGAATTTTATAAAAAACAAATACTAATTTTTCATTATTTACGAACTTTAAAATAAAGTATCATGAAGAGAAATGTAATAGGATTAGAATTTATAAAATTAAAAACCAAAGGTAGATTTTTTATTTATAGGCTTTTCTAATATATAAAAATGAAATATCTGTTAGTTTTCTTTATATTATTGATACACAATATAACATGTTTACACAATATTACAACAAGAGCATTTAATGTGGAAAAAAGAACCATAGTGTGTTGTGTTCTCCAATTATTTGGCATTTTTAAAAGCTTCTTGAATTGCTTTAATTTTTGAAATTTCAA
Source organism: Latrodectus geometricus (assembly GCA_026290005.1). Taxonomy (NCBI): domain Eukaryota; kingdom Metazoa; phylum Arthropoda; class Arachnida; order Araneae; family Theridiidae; genus Latrodectus; species Latrodectus geometricus. The sequence goes on along the minus strand of JAPDSC010110691.1, from coordinate 388,617 downwards.
TATAATTTTATCTAATTTATTTTTATCTTTCTTCTACATTCATTAAGACTTAGATAAAAAATAATAAATATTCATTTAATATAAAATTATTTTGATTTCTGTAATTCATTTTAAATGCTGTGAAAACTGAAAATAAGTTAGACAAGATAAATAACAGATAATATGATACTACTCTATTCAATGATTCCATTAGACAGATTCTTGGGGAAAAAAATATAAATTTAAAGTTACTAATCATGACTTCATAGAGTAAATTCAGTAAAAGCTAGTGCAAAGTTAATTTATGTGTTTCTGGCAACCATAGAGTATATCAGAATGACACACTTTTGAATGCTTATAATTACATACTTATTAAATTAAAACAGTACAGAAGGAACATTAGAAAACAAAACTATTGCCAACTATTCTGAAGCATTATTTATAACAAAAGAATTCTAAAGAAAAATGTATTAAAATGTAAAATGTTTGGCAAAATTTTCTCTTAAGGGAACATTTGAAAAACAGAGTTTGTCAAGGCAATCTTAAGTACAGTGGTGTAGTGGTAGTACTTTCAAGACACATATCTGAGGTTCGATCTTTCGGCTGAGCAAGATTAACTCAGCCTTTCACCTTTCATTGGATTGATAATACTGAGTATCAACCATGTTTGGGAAAATATACACTGTGGATTTTGCATTAGGCTAACCACCTAACTGGAACATATGCTTCATACACAAGAACATTAAAAAAAAAAAAGAAAAAAAAAAAGCATCTAAATCGTCCTTGCTGATTTAAACTAACCATAAAGTGGATGTTATGATTTATGTATTGCTTGCATAAACAACCAAATATTAATTTTTAATGTGCTTTACATGCTACATGAAGTAAATTTACCTTTACTTAATGATTAACAAATATTTATTTTTTAATAGCAGTATCAAGAAAGACAAATCTCCAATACATAAAATAACCAATCCAACTAAGATATTGGCAAAAATTTTCTTTCAAACAGCTCACTGAAGATCTAATCCCAATGACAAATTTACTTGTTTTTGATTGGTGGACAAAATTGTACATTCAACATTATTGGTGAAAATGATTATTTGTTTAATTCACAGACCAATTATAAGTAAAATAAAGTGACGTACAAATGATCAAAATTGTAAAGGGGGAAAAAAAAAACATGGTTAATGTAGGTTTGGCTCCATGATTCCATGGAGACTGTTGTGCCAAATGAGTTTAATTTTCAGATAATTTCTAAATCAAATAAAGGATTTTTATAAATTAAAATTATCTTTAGGTTTTTAACTTTTTTTTATCATACCTTTTTTTGTCATCTAAAACATAATTCTCAAAAATATCAATCAAAATTTCAGTCCAACTCTGCTATGTAAACAATATACATATTTTAAATATAATCATATATTTCCTTAATGTGTATTACTATTCTTTTTAATTAATGCATAAATAGTTATTTTGAGTTCAACTGTTCCCACTGGAAAAAGTTAATGAATTAATTTGTATGAATAATTAAAAGATTTTGCTTTTTGTTAATAGTTTATATTAAAGCATATTCATTTTAATTATACAATAGACTTAATTCAGTATAGTTATCTTAATTCCATTCAATTTTCAACAATGCTAATACCATAAAATGAAAGCATTGTTAATGTCTCTAAAATTCAGAACATTAAAATATCTATGCACTTTACAATACATAGGGCAACAAACAAGATTTGCTTTATTTGTTGCTCAATGATCATTTTCTGAACATAAGTTCAGTTAAAGTGGGACATACAAATAAAAGAAGGTCCTGAATCACTACAAGCATTCAACTCTGAGAAGGAATTGGAACCCACAAACTCTTGAACCGAAGGTCAGAGAGCTTGTTGTTTGGACATCAGCTTGGCTAGACCAGAACTGCATTTTAAGAATTTATCAATTAATATAATTGAAAAATACTAAATCTTTTCTCACAATAAAAAATAAAAATTTATTTTTACAGGGTGTTTATGTTGATATTAAAAACAGTCTTATTGTAAATTTATTGAATAGTTTAAAAGTAATATAGAATACAAGTTCATGAGTTGAAATCAATCTGATTGTAAAATTAAATAAAAAAGATTACTTATTTATAAATGATAGTTATTTTCATTATAACATTATAATTAATGGTGGGAATTTAAACATAGAGCAATAGTTCTGTTGAAATTCTTTTCTTATTCATGTTTGTTAGAAATAAAAAAATTCAGAAAGAAAGAATACCAATCCAATAAAATATTTTAAAATATTTACAGTTTATTTTATCACAAGCAGATGGTGGAAAAACATTAAAAAAAGATAAAATTAATAGAAAGTGGCAAATTAAATTTTAAATATATATGCACTTCTTACTTCTCGTTTGGCCAGTAAAATATTAGGAACAACATAAGGTAAACAACGAGCTAGCACAGTGACAACACTTTCTTGTGTGTTTACAATATCTGTCACTTCACTGATTAGTCTATTGTCTTGAGCAATTTTTTGAGAAAGACAAACTCCTAAGAGGCATTTTTGAAATTCCTGAGGTACAGTTCTATGAAGAAAATAATTATTTGCTAATAGATAAACATTAAAAAAATTCATTACTTATTGCATAATTAAATTTAAAATAACTACAAATTTCTATCAGAACAGTGCAGCATAATGAATACATAATTTAATACACAAAAATAAGGAACATCATAGAAAAAA
>JAPDSC010110691.1:350308-381115 GCA_026290005.1 Latrodectus geometricus | reverse complement strand
AACTGTTAGATTAGTCCTCAAAGCTTTGATGGTTTCCTTTGCCTTTCGTAGTTCAAACTCTAGTACTAAAAATTAAATTGAAAAAATTGTGTAGAGATATTTGTTGACAAATCAAGATTCAATTAGAAAATTAATATAAAAGCATAATATTAATAAAAGACATATCAAACTAAAAATAAATTTCCTCATAGAAACATGTGCTCTAAAAAAATAAAATACATTGTATCATAATTTTTATTTCTAAACATCAAAGTATATTAATGCTTAAAAGTATACTGATGTTTAGGAATAAATATTAAGATAATATATATTTTATGTAATGCATTTTAAATACTATATATCAAAATTGTAATACTAATGACTTTAGTATAAAAACAATGCTGAAATTTCTTACATTTATATACTAATTATTAGAGAAAATACAATATTAATTAATTGAGAAAAATATAAATCCTCTATTTCTAATATAAAAATATTAATAAAAAAACTGAAAAAGTTAAAGAAAAGTTCATTTAAATTTTGATAGATAATTTTAATCTATATTTTAATTAAATTGTAATCACTTATTAGAATTTAAGAGAAATATTAGCACTCAAGTTTCGATTTTTAAAAAATATAAAATCAATATTAACATACTTCTTGATAATAATAAAAATAAAATTTAATACATCTTCACAATAACAAAATAAAAATGCTCTTTTTTGAAGTAAAAGTTATAGGAATCAACCATGCAATTAATATATATGATCATATTTATTTAAAATATCTAATTCCAAACATAGGGATCAAAAGACCAATTTCTAAATTTTTTTTATTCTTATATTTGAATTTCTTTTAAGAATAGGTTTCAAGTTAGTTGTTCGGAATAACAAAGCAGAAATTTAACCTTAAAATACTTTTATTTTTAAAGTAGGTGATTAACATATTTCTTCTTTAATGCTTTTAGTGTTTTAGTTTCACAAGTGAAGAATAACAGAAAGCTTTTAAGAGAAAATGTTTAGTTCAGTCACCTAAAGCTAATATATTTCTGAGAAACTTTCATTCCATATATCTTTATGCCAACTTAATTTTTATACATTTATTAGACATAAGTATGCATTGGAAAAATTGGGATAAAATGTAAAATAAATATTTTCCTTCTTTTTTGTAAATTTAAATCAATTAGTAAAGTTAAAAATCCTATAATTCTTGAATTGTAAAAATTGTAACAATTAAAGTAAAGGAAATATTCAAAGCGCAATGTGCATAACCTAAAATTACACAAAATCTCATAATTTTGACTTCCAAGAGAAAATTGAAAATCCTACAAATACTTATCTGACTGAAATAGGATTTTGCCAATCTGATAACATAAGATAAGAAATAATGAATCTGGAATTGCTAAGCAGCAATTTATTTCCAACCAAAAATTGTAACTAAAATTTAAATCTAAATCAGAGAGACATATATATATTTAAATGTAAAAACTAAATAAAATTTTAAAAATCATGTTTTTATTGTATTTGCCAAAAATCTAAATTAAAACATATAATAATGCAGAGTCATTTAGCACTATTCCTGTGGAAAATTGAAATCAAAAAATAAATTTACCTGCAACACGTTCTTCAACTTGTCTCTCACCATCATCGGAATACCTTGTGAAATCTAATGAATCAAAGGTCTGTACACTAGAAGTTCTTGCTGTAAAATATATATAATGGATTAGCATTTAGTTATATATTATAAGTATATATCAATTATAAATATTATTTAGTAGGAGAAAAATTAACCATCAATGGTATTAAAATGAAATCAAGCAATTAAATAAGAAATAATTAACACTCATCACTAATACATAATATAAATAATAATTTCAAATAAAATGCTTAAAAATAGGAAAATGATATTTAAAATGACAATGACTATATTTTTTTAAAATGGATTTACTTTTTAATCATGAAAATTGGATGGTCAATTAATTGTTGAATGTGACAAAAACTTAAAAATCTATCTTTCAATAAAGTGAAAAGTTTTGCCAAAAATATATTTTGATTTTCCTATATATGCTATATTATCTGTTATTTTGAAAAATGTAGAATAAAAATGAAATCTTCATAACTGAAGTAGATTAGAGAGCAAGGTAGAGATAGAACATTTGGGGGAGAAATGTCGAAATTTTTTTTCGATTAAGAGAATTCATACAACTAGGAAAAATAAGTTTTATAAAATCCTACTTAATTCCTACTATTTATTTAAAATGAAAAGATATAATGTTGAAACATCAAAATTGTCTAAACTGATTAATAGGATTAATATCACCAATATTAAATAGCTTGTAATTTAAAACAATAATGAAGTTAATATTCATGTTGACTTGCATTACTCTACATCAATAAAGACATATAATATTTTATATTCTTCTTATATACATTCTTTGCATTACAACCTCTCACTGAGATAAGAATGATCTAATCCAATCAATTCTTCAATGAGCCAGATTTTTGGAGTCTTGAAGCAGAAATGGCAGAGTATAGAAATATGTTATTTTTACATATACATTATATTTTACATATACATATATTTTTACATATACATATGCAAAATAACATTTTCCCAAATGTTATTTGCAGGCATTAATGTTTAAATATGGAGTCTAAATAATTAATTTACATTGGATTTTCTGCTCATAAAATATGAAAGCATATTTAAAAGTTCAAAGAATCTAGATTAATCAACTGATCTATATTGATTTGATTTTGGAACTATAAATATTTTTCTATAAGGTTAAATAAGTGCGAGCCAACTGTTGACAATGGATCATATGGCATAGGTGTACCTTAGGATTCAAAGAGGGAAATTTAAATTCAAAGAGGGAAATTTAAAAATACTAATAAAAAATTATTTTTTAAATAAGAAATTATTGTATTTATTAAAGAAAAGAAACATTGCTATTTTAAATAGATAGAGTACCAAAAAATGAAATTTAAAAAAATAAGTAATTGCTATTACTAATGATCAAAAATTAAATTTCTGAAAAAAGAAAAAAAAAATGTGCAATTAAAAATTTTAAGATACATTGTACCAAATGTTTTTAGTATATTAAATTGATATTTGCAAAATGTTTTTAATTGCATAGTTATTTAATAAAATATTGTAAATATTAATATGTATGTGAAAAAAATTTAGTGAAATATAAGGTTTTTTTTATTTTTTTTTTATTATTATTATTAAGCTACTGACATGGACAATGTATTTCCCAATAGTGACAAATTATTTCAACACTAAACAATATTATTACTGATCAGAATTAAAAATTATAGACATGTTTTAGGAAAAATTTTAATATTTAACAATGGGTGATTTTATGGGAAGATTATCCCATAAAATCACCCAAATCAATTATTTGGTACCAAGCCAAATAAGTTATTAATTTAAAGAATTTCCATAATTAGGAATAAAAATAGCTAGAAGTAAAGAATTTAACATTTAAAGCAAAATTACAACAAATATCACTAAATTTGAAAGAAAAATAAAATTTAAGAAACACATCCATCATTAAGAATTGATAAGAACTTGAAAAAAGTAGTTTCAAATTATTATTTTAAGCTTCTATTACAGAATTTTAATTCAGTATAATATCACCAGCAAAAGTTAAAAACATGTCAAATTGCTTGAAAAAAGTAGTTTCTTGAAAAAAGAACTTGAAAAAAGTAGTTTCAAATTATTATTTTAAGCTTCTATTACAGAATTTTAATTCTGTAATAGAAGTTAAAAACATGTCAAATTCTTATAGACCAATACTGTGCTAAAATCAGAGATCATTGACTAGATGATTAGTAATTAGAAATTATGCTCTTATCTAAAATTCGAAAAATAAGATTGCTAAAAATGGTATTTATTATAACATTAAAAAGTACTAATGTTTGAAATATTCTTTAAATTTTGATACCAGTTCTTGCTTTAAAGAAAGGTGTTGCAAAATATTTCAAATATATTTACATTTAAAATATATTGCTACAAAGTTATAATCTCCAGATTAAAAAAACTTATGTTGGTAAATCATTGTAGTGATAAATAGTTTTTAGCGAAGTTCTATGTAAAATAATGATTTCTCATAAAATTTCCAAGACATTTATAAAATACTGATGAGAAACTAATTGTTAATTTAAATATGATCATGACAGTATAAATAAAATTAATTTTTAAATGTATTAACCAAAAATAAAGAGAATCCTAAAGTAAATCATAATCTTTCAACAACAATATCAATAGAAATTATTAGAGATAGTTATTTGATTGATTAATATCTAAACTGGCGAAACATGATAAATGAAATTAGTTTTAAGAGAAAAAATATCATTTTATTTATTTTTCAATTCTAAATAACGTGAATACGAATAAACATTGGAACTAGGACTAATAAGCTTATATTGCACTATAATAAACAAACAAGTAGACGTTAATTTCGCATAAAAGTGGGCGTGTTGAAGTATTTGAAATATTTAAGAATACGCTTTGACAACTATTTTAAGGAAACGTACGAAGCACAGGAGAGATCTCAGTTTCTTGTATTTGTTTCTCAAAGTTCCCAGGATTAGAAAAATAATCCCTCAGTCTGGGCAATTCTCTACCGCTTTCAACTAATTCTGTGTGAAATTCAAGAGCAGTAAGTATAAAGTTATGTTTCAAAAGCTTGATCGCTAACTTGTCAAGAGTAGTTTCTTTAATGTCTTCGTTTGCACATGTTAATTCTAACTCAGACTCAATATTGTTTGAGTTTGAAATTGTCTCATTTTCGAACATTTCACCAGCTGATCCCATGTAAACACCATCAGCCATCGTTTAGTTTCGCATCGTGTTTACATTTTTATAGGTTACAGTTAGCATTTGAAATTTTCAGTCATTATTTATTTATTCTTTTGTTCTTGAATAATTCAAATAAAAGTGGCCAATAAAAAGTACTAACAAAACGAAAAAGAAAGATAAATGAATAATACAAGGAATAAAATTTTAGTAATAAGTAGAAAATGATATTTAATCGTCAAGTTAAAGAAAATTGCTAATGTTAGATCGTCCTTGGCTAAAGCGAAAAAAATTCACATAAGTATCCATAGAATTGATTGGATATCTCAAAGAAAGAGGTAACAAAAGAATTATATCAAAATTTTTCAGTTTTTATTCCAACGAAATGATAAAAAAATATCATACATGTGATTTTCTATGCTATTAAAATTTTCCTTATTTTTAATTATAGATTTTTTTTAGACTTTGTAATAGCCAATGGAAGATCGCCAAGTTTGACAGCTCTGACGTCAGCTCTCGATGTAAACAGAAACAGAAGCTTTTGGATAGGGCATCTGTCTCGCTCAGCTGAGAGAGCTTCGGATAGGCTATACAGCGAAAGTTCTCTTATATATACACTATAAATCTTACTATTTTTCGAAAATTTTTGAAATTGTTAACTTTCGATTCGATTGCATACTGTTTTAAAGGTAAGTTAGGTACTTAATTAATAATTTTTTAATTATTTGTTTTAGGTAAAATTGATTTAACCTTATGCCCTTGTAAATAGCAAGTGTTTATGAACAATTATATTGAATAATCATCAACAATAAAAAAATACAAGAAATATAGGTGGAAACTAGTTTATCTATTATTTTATTTCGTAGTTAATGCATTTTCAAAAATATAAATAAAAATTGTTTAAAGTTATTAAAGGTATTTAAATTTAAGTAATTTGTACAATTGAAATTTTTTTTAATAAAATGTTAATCCATTAGGATCTACAGCATAAAATTTAAAAATTTTTGAAAATATCCAAAAATATTAAATAATTTTATATATACTTAACATTAATTTAAAAATTCATAAAAAGTAAACGAATTTATTAAATCTTTTTCCTTTAAACCTAAGAACTTTAAATAAATGTAAAGAATTATTTTCAACATTAGTGATTTAAATTTAAAAAAAAATTTAATGAAAGTAAACATACCGTTTACTTTTACATTATCTCGTTCTTTAATCTGAGCAGCTATAAATAAAAAGAAAAAAAAGTCTCCTCTGAACTTATAATGATTAGTTTGTTCCTGTTCATAAAGCGCTGATGAAATATGGGATTCTCATAGGGATGCTATACTAATTTCTTTGAGTTCAAAATATGAGCATTACTGATTTTTTATGTATCTTATAGAAATGTTATAGAGGGTTTATTCCTCTTAAAATAAATCTTTTGAAATAGTTTTAATTCATAGTTCTTTTGGTGAGAAATATAATTAAATATTTAATTGTAAATCACAATGCGTATGAATCTATAATGTTTATAGATTAATATTTTAATGAAAGAATAATTTACTAAATAAGAATCAGTATTTATTAAAAAATCAAATTTTAACTTTTGAACTTTTGAACATTTAAACTTTTGAATTAAAATTGAATCGTTTTAAATCTAAAAATACATTTCAGCATTTGTTTTGAATTTTTATTGTGATATGTTGTAGATATAGTGACAGTTGATTTATCTGACTGTATCTCTCCTTGGCTAACTATAGAAAAATTTAAATTTATTATTATATTTGTGTTATAATTTGAAATGCAAAGCATCGTTCAACGTTGAAAAGAAAATTGTTTCCTAAGGAAACTATTAAATCTTTAGATAGTTTATTGTAATTAACGAATTATACTTTAAATCCTAACATAATCTGCAAGAGATTTATCGATACTAATTAAACGAATGATCATTTAGTTTCAAAGATAATTCATGAGAAACTTGTGAGCCTCTACTTAATGAATTATAATTTATGTCTAAGAATGAATTGTAAAAGATTTATTACTTAAACGCGAGTTACTGTGTGTTTCAGTAAAGTAATAATTATTTTCATTGCTATGTGTAGTTACGGTATTTCTTTTTAAATCTGAATATATTGATTATTATTTTTGTACAAAAATTTAAGGAATGGATGATTAAAATATATTTTATTTTTTCCTAAGTTAATATAGTAAATTTTTACAATTTAATGAGGGGGAAAAAAACCTTAAACGAAATACATTATCATTGATCAAACTTATTTCGAAAAATGAAGCAATTTTAGCTAATTACAAATGTTCTATCATTATGAGTTTAGATTAATTTGAACAAAAAATTTTTATTTGAAGGTGCAAGAATAAACTTATTTTTCTCTATAAATTTTAAATTGTTACCGCTCTTTTTTTTAATGTGGAACTTAAATGAATTAAATTTTCTCATATTTTATTTGAATATAACTCTTAAAATTATCATCTTTTTAATTTTAAAAATTGAAGATATTGTATGAGGAAAATTACAGAATTTGGTTTATGTCAGTATTAAAATATAATAATAAAACAAATAATTAAAATCATACCTACTTAAACAAATGTATTCTATTATCTTTTTAATATAATTAATATTTTAAATATTCATTACGAAATATGATAAAATTAAATTCAATGAAATTTTATGTAGACAATCGTTAAATATTATTAAATCATAATATCTTCGAAAGGATCATATCATTTCTTGAAGGAAATGGACCTTCAAGAAACGAAATGATTTTAATATATGTTCCCTCTATTAACGAAATGACGCTCTTTTTTCTAATGGAGTTTTCTTTTTCAACAATGAGCTTTCACGCTAGCAGAAAGGATTGGAAGTTAAAAGGAATAAAAAAGTTCCAGTTCACTGAGTGAGATTTTGAGGTTACTAAACTTTTCGGATGTATTTTTATGGTTCTTGATAAACTAGGCTATATATAATAGAGTGTATGATTTGTTGACATATTTATATTAAAATTTATTCACGACTTTTTTTTATTTGCTGACTCTATTGATATTTTTCCGCTATTCATGTGCAAAAGAATTTCTTTTATATGAATAAATAAATAAGAGCATAAAATATTCTCCGATATTTTGGTATGAGCTATTTTTAGAAGATTTATGGTTCATGATATAAAAATTGAAGCTATTTTTTGGTACAATTTTATGGATTAAATTTAAATATTATTTTACTACCATTATATTTTATTTTTATTGTGTTTATAAGATGGCATGCCGATTTGAAGTAATAAGGTATGTGAATTTAAAATTCTGAAATCTAAATTAATTTTTAATTTGATTAACATAACAATCCACGAATTTTATCAATACAATTTTATATTTATTGAACATTGGTCTCTGTTCAACAATCAAAAGAAACTAGATAGCACATCAAGAGAATTAATAAAACTTAACATAAATTAACTATTCAAAATTTTTATATTTATTATTTATTAAATTCTATAGATTAATTTTTCTTTATTCCATTTATTGAACAATTTTATATTGATTCTAGAATTAATTTGGCGGGATAAAAGTATCTCATTATTTTCTTGCAATTTTTTATTCTTCCCCCCAGTTTAACAAATAACTAATAAACAATTTTTGATAAACTGGGTTTATTTTTAGTATTAATTATTATCCAATTTAGTAAGCAATACTAAAAATTAGATTACTAATGCAGCTTATAACAATGAACAAAAATTATAGTTTTGTTAACTATCGGCTTTTGTTTTAAAGAAATGCTAAATTTAGAAAAACATAATTTGAATGAATAGTTACTGATAAACACAATTAACTGATTAGTGTTACTAATCTATGGTAAAGAACCGTAATGGTTAGTTAAAGCTCATGTAATGGAGCCCTACTCTTAATAATAGCTTGAAGATATTATCCTGTTGTCTAGAATGCAATAAGCTTAGCTAATGCATGAATTATATGCGCTCTGGCCTTCAGTTCAATAATTCGTTGTTCGATTCCCACCTCGTAAGATAATGTTTGAAGTGAATCGGAATTCCTATTAAGCAATAAGTCTCAGCAGAATTAACTCTCATGTGTAAAAAGTGACCATAGAAAAAACAAATAAATTGAAATATCATTAAGTGATACAGTAAAGTAACAAATATTAGTAAGTAAAATATATATTTCTTAGGATATATTTTACTTACTAATATTAAGAAAAATATTAAGTAAGTATTAATAATCAACTTAGCCTAGTGAAAAGATAACACTCTTCCGAGCATACGGTCACGGGTTCGATTCCAGGCACAATTGAACAATGAATGTTTCACTTCTCCTACCTCCGTAGGATGTGCATATAAAAACATGCACATTTGTCGGGGTGGGTGCTTGAGAGTTTTCCTAGTTTCTTCCCATGCAACACGTTAATAGGATTGACTATCTATGAAAAATCTCCAGGTAGGTACTTTACGCCGTGAATATTTAAAATGCATTGTTGAGTGTTGTTAAAGTAAACTATAATTCTTCTATAATTTAATGTTTCCGATGATCTTCTATGGTCTGCTAGAGGATAATTTTTGAGTATGAAACATTCACTTTGAATATCACCAATAAATCAATATCGTATTGATGCACACCTCTTTTTTATCCTTCTAATTTTAATACTTTAATAAAGGCGCAATAGTTATATAATTCATGCTTGATAAGTACAGGTAAAAAAGGAATAAATAAACATAGAAATAATGCGCACACATGCGTTTCTATTTTTATCTGCCGAAAATATAATTGCAGCATCGTTTTTGATAAAAACAGGTGTGTTTAAGACTTACAATTCTAGACTGCAAATACATATCAAGGCCAAGACAACATATTGACTCTTTTTGGATATCATGGCCTTGAATCGAAAACATCAACTTAATTAAACATTGATATTAGCCATATTGCGTATAACTTTTGCTTTAGTTTGCTAAAATAGCAAATTTTATATTATCATAATTGGTGAAGGAACATTGATCTAAATAAGCTTACATTAGAGAACCACATTTGAGTGCTTTAAAAATTTCATAGACAGCGTCGTTCAAAAAGGTGAAAAATTTCCAAATATATAAATGTATCACTTATATAGCACGGAGCTCTATATTCTGTAGAACTTATTTTTGGATTTTTTTTCCCTTCAGCCATTTTAAGTTTTCCGAATAGTCTTGGAAAAACAATTTTAGGTACTAATCAAGACTGCATGTATAGACATCTATAAGCACAGGAACTAAGACACTAATTTGGATTCTATAAATTAGTGCTCAATGTTCTATTTTTAATTTTGATTTTCTGAGAAGAAGCAATTGTTATGTAAAATATTTAATGGGATGTATTGATAAAGGATTGTCAACTTCCTTTTTCTGCTACACTCGGTTAGTATAATATATTAATTATTTTTCAAATTCTTGCTCAATTTAAATTTGATCGTAAAATTTAATAAATATATGTATTTAAAATAAGGTTGTATGGTAATCTTTATTATAATAAAACTTCAAGCAAATGATAAATTTTCACAATTTGTGTTTAATTAATATAAAGTTTTATCGTTTAAATTAATATTCAAAGCATAAAATCTTCTAAATCACTACTTAATTCAAATGAAAGATTCATATTAGAGAAATGATTTATTTCTTATATTTTGTGTATCGATAAACTATTTGTTAACTATTATCGAAATCTGTTGACTAAAGGATTTAAAATATGACAAAAAAAAAATGATTTTTTGCATTGAATTTGAAATTTGATTTCAAGTTGATAATAAATATTAAATAAAAGCGATAAAAAAATTATGCATTTCCTTCAGCTTAAGTTTTTTTTTATTGCATTTTCCAGAAATTTTATCAAGGCTATTATTTAGTATATTTTCTGAGATTCTTAATCAAAAGTTTGTATCATCTATTTATCTGGTATTTTGCAGATTCACAATTCATAAAAGCTCGATGAAATGTTTCGAATAACAGCTGCGTTTCCATGGAAACTGTTTTATTCATAACAATAAAATTTGAAGCATGAGTGATTACAAGTGTTTCCTGTTTGACTTTATTTATATTATTATTGAAATATAAGTTGTTGATAGTTTAAAATCAATGAACAAAACGAATAATTTAAATCATGGTATTATGTATATAATTTCATGATTTGGCAAATTGAGAGCGTGGATTCATTTCATTATTAATACTTTATGATTCCTTTAATTATATATTTAAGATATTTAGAGCTGTTTTATGATTTATGTACTTATTTGCTTTCCAAAAAGCTTTCCAGAAAGCGGAGTATATGATTCTATTAATAACTATTCTGATATTAATCTGTCAAATGGTATTATTTAATGCTGTTATTGCTCTCTAATTAATAATGCACATAACTATTCGCGAAGGATATAATTACGCACGACTTAATTTCTTAACTCATGTTGTGTTTATGGTAATACTTTTACCCATTATTATGTTATGTGTATGGAAAATGCGAACTATATTTTTTTGTGTAATCATTATTTTCAATTTTGCTTCCTTCGTTCTAATATTTTTGTTGTCATATGTTTATAAGTTTAGAATGTTCTATACATTTTTACAGTCGCGTAAACGTAAAGAGTAATTTCATGTTATAAAAATTAAAGCATTTTTATAAAAAGAATTAAAAATAAAATTAAGTATATTAAACAAAATGAAAAATTATCTAAGAACATAAATTCAGTTTCTTTGAGGCGGGATTTATTTTTTTTTCCAAGTTTGTTGACGTCATAATAATCAGAAGAAGAATATCCTCTAGGACCTTTAATCTTTCTCTTGTTGGTGCTAAATTTAAGCAAAACTGGATTGATGCCAAATTTTTTACTCACATTGCTAAGCATTTGTTTTGGAATCAAAAATTTAATTTTACCTTTTTTACCTTCAATTCCGCTTTTCCACCTCTAGGCCAGTAGTTGCAAAAAGGAATGTGGATTGGGACACCTATTGTTTGGCGGAAACGTGAAAAGAATGTGGCTGTTTGACTTCCTTTGTCCAGTTTCTCTTTTCGAAACAGCTCCCTTATTTACCCTCTTCAACTGGTTTTCATGAGTTGAGTTCTTCTTCAAAGATATTTATTTTTTTCTTATTTTATTTTCCTCAAAGACTCTTCACGGAGCGATTGCTGACTCACCCTCTTGGGTACTGTTTCGTCAGCTGATTCAGAACTTTTCTTTCATATGATTTTTTTATTTTTTGATGATTCGACTGAGACTGAAATTCGAATCGAATCAAATTTAGAATTTAAGTGCATGATTTGTGTTCCGTGCGTTGGCATGTTTCCAAGCAAGGAATTGAATCCGCAATTAATGTGTGGAAAACTGTTCTTCTGTCGTAGATCAATAATAGCGGGCATTGATTTTTCTTTCTGTGATAGATCTTTTGCTGACTCTTTTTATAGATGCTTTAGACACAGTTTATCTAATTTTTCATGCTTTTTCTCTTTTTAAAAAACATTAATTTGCATTGTAATTCGATTCTTCTGCGTCGATTAATTGAATGATCTAACTTATTCTATTTCCGTCTTGGAAACGGTTAATTAAAGACTTATTAAGTGGGCGTGTTTCATTCCATCATAACTGATTATGAATTATTTAGAGAAGTTACAAATAATCATTCTAGAACAATAAAAATCGATAGTTAAATTATACATTTGTATCAATGCAATTGAAGTGTTTTGATATTTAATTTATTATAATATAAATCTAATTGAATCCCTTTTAACTTATTTAGTACACCTTATAAACATATAGTTATTAAAAATAGAATTTCTTAAAGAGTATATGACAAGATATAAAACTATTTATAATATTTATTTTAAAAATTAAATATATATTTTTAATTAATATAATTTTATATACTGCTGTATTTAAGTTATCAGTTAACTATTACAACACTCAAATTAATCAAAAATCTATTATGTTTTGAATTGTTTAATTCAAATGTAAAAATATACAATTTTAATTCCGCAGAGAACATTTGACTTTCATTGTTTGCTTAAACTACGGATTAATATTTACCTTTACAAAAAAATTTTAATAACTTAAATATTTATTTATTTGAAAGTGGTTAGTTTCTGTTCCGAAATAAAATTTTCAATAAATAATATACAATAAATATTTTGAAGCTAATTGTAATGAAAATGTCGTTTTTTATTTACATTGGTCAAAATGTCGCTAAATTGTAACTGATAGGATGCTAATTTCATTTGTATAAAACCAGCTTTATATATATATATATATATATATATAATTTAAAACATAAAGAGAATTCTAAGTGTAAAGTAGTGTAAATTTAGAAATAATAATTTGTTAAAAAGACAATAAATGTTAATTTTTAACTGTATTAATTTTAAACTATATTATATTTTAAACTAATATTTTATATATATATATATATATATATATATATATATATATATATATATATATATATATATATATATATATATATATATACATAACACTTATTATACTGAAGTTAACTCTTTAATAAATTAAATTAATATGTGTATTGAAAAATATACATACATAGCTATTTCTTTTTATTCAATTTTTCATAAAAGAAGTTTATTTATTCATTTATTTTAAATATCAATACGTGATGGTCCTTATTATTTATTTTCTATAATTTTGTGACATCAATAAACTTTTTTATTTTTCAAAATAAAATTCCATAGTTCCGTTATTATTATTTCTAGCTGTCTAGAAGTAGAAGTTATTAAGTTTTATAAAAATGCTCTTTTGCTTACGATTCTTAAATACGTTCAAATAGTAGGCTTTAATGTAATTTTCATGAGAATACAATTATTTCTAATTTCAATTGAAACTAGTAATTTGCTTTCTTTTTACGAAACAATGGAAATCATTGTTTCCTAAAAGGACTTTTTGCGTAATATTTACAAAAACTCTTAAGGATAAATTAACTACCATAACCAGTTTTTTAAAAACTAATAGAAAAGCTTAAACTTTTGTTTTTATTCTTAGTGATATTTTTGAAAAAATATATTAACTATGAAAAGAGTTTAAAACAATTGTTAATTATTCACAAACTAAACAGAAAATTCATGATTAATTACTGTTTGTAGGAAATTCATGAATAATTACATTCATTGAAAATTCAATTGTAAGCAAATTGTGATTGAACCTTACACGCCTGTTATTAATATGAAATTGTTCTTTTTATGAAATATTCAGGTGCTTGCACTTTTGAGAAAGGAAAGCTTTTAGCTTAATAAATTTACAATAATGAACGTGGTTAGTATATTTCGTTATTTTGTTGACATTTAAAACATACATTAATAGATTTAAATTAATTGGATATAATTATTAAACGTTGCATTCGTTTTTATGTAAAAATTGCTTTCTAATAAAAGAATTAAAAATATAAAAATTTTCTTTTCAAACACCTATTAAATTAGCCATAGTTACTAAAAATCTAGGAAACATTGAAAAAGAAAATTGGTAAAATAATACTCCTTTTACGTAAAATAATTGTAGGATTTTTTCCGTAAAAATTGTTATCGTGTTTTGGAAATATTGAGTTTCAATTCATTTAGGAATTCTTCGAAATATTTGTTATGGAAGTTTTCTGATCGTTAAGTTTCTCTGTAAAAGTGTCTGCACTGCAGCTCTGATTACGTGGAGGAAAAGCTATATTGCTGATAAAAATCATGAGGGGAAAAAATTGGAAATTATTTTTATTCATATAATTACATCATTTATTTTAATATATGTATATCATATATTGTTCAATATAAGAAACAATTCCTTATTCATGTTTTTAAACTATTATTCTTTTCATCATTGATTTACAAATTTTATTATGCTATGCAATACAATTTTTAGACTTTACACTCTTCTCAAAATAATGATAACTAGCATATCTTTAATTATTGTCCTGATGATCAGAGGCATTGCTAACTGGGGTATTGTTTTCATTCATAAAAAATGAAATAAAAATATAAAGCTTCCCTCAACATAAACAGAAAATAAAATCCACAGATATGGAAACAAATTTTTATCTATATATATTGATGCATACTTATTTGTGTTTGTTGCATAAGATACGATAAACTTAATCTAAATATTTTGAACTTAAAACTCTTTATGTAGGTTAGGCAAATATGTTTTTATATCGAAATTTCTTTCACCATTTTAATTTGTGAAAAATTGGCTGTCAATCATTAAAATAATAAACTAAATATACGGATTAACAATTCAATTAATTTTTATTTGTAACAATTAAATTAAAAATTAGTTGAGACATAAGCTACTTAACATTTAGTTACTAACATTATTTGATTAAAGAGAGTTTTAATTCTCATCTTATTTACTGTCTTCGAATTCTGCCAAACTGGCACCTAGTGCTCTAGTGTTTTTCTTAACAGTTTGTGAATTCGATTCCCATTTCAATCTTGGTTGTTCGTAGTGGTTTAGAATCCCCTTTAAATTACGGGTTGTTTTTATTTAGTCCTCGTGTATAAATATAACCGTTAAGTGACAAAAAACAAACTTGTGTTCGAATTCTATCACAGAAATACGAATGTTAATGAATACATTTCACCCATAACATGTTTAAGAATTCTAATTTCTTTTTTTCTTTTCTAATTTCATGCTCGAACTCAACAGAATTTTTTTTTAAGAACTCAAATATGGTCTACTGGTTGTTGCCAAATGATGAACTTCAAAAATATTAACTAATTGTCCTTTTTTCACTATTGAATGACAATGACATCAGTAAAAATCAAAATACATCTTGAGTTAAGAATATTTAAAGGATATTGGATAGATTGTGCTACAAAAGAATCATTGCTGAAATTGATCTTTCACGTAGACGCGTTGGAAAATCGTTCATGTAGAACAAATACCAATTATTTGCTTCCAAATTACAAAAACTGACGTTAAATATTTTCCTTTCTTTTTGAGTTAAAATTCCAAAATGTAATATATTTCAACTACATTTTATTTCTTAGTTTCTTAATGATAATTAAGAGTAGTATTTCTTATAAATTAATTGTTAATACACCTCTTAAACATTTTTTTACGAATTAAAGTTTAAGAGCTATTTACCTTGCAAATTAATTATAATGCCAATTTCACCAAACGAACGATGAGAAAATCTTTTTTCTAATACCTGTACAACAAGATATCTATTAATTTGTTAAGAACCTCTAAATTGACCGTCCACCCTAACGAGAGATCAGTGAAATTATGTCACGTTTTCTGACTTAATTTTTGGTGAAATAAGTTATCATAATCTTTGTTTTTTCACTGCTTCTATGATACATCGCATTAGTTTCAATTAAAAAAAATGAAAACCTCTTGAAAAGAGAATTTAATGTTTTATTTCACTCTTACATAATTTTGCTTCCATTAGATATAATGTAGCTGCCACGTCACGGTTGCTTGGTTGGTTAGGGCGTCGTTCTTATCAACTTAACAGAAGATCTGTCGTATCCACTAATGGTGGCTGGGACACATTAAATAGGTTGTGGTAGAACATCCTCCGAGTGCAATGCTATTTTGAGGTTGGCAGATCAAATATTGAGGTCTTCTGCTTGATACCTGCTTCTGAAATACAAAGGTTCCCATCCGACTATTTCCATCTAATTGGTAGAGCCCAAATTAGTGCTAGGAGCAGGGAAGTATGCTGGTGCAACAACAATGTAGCTGTATCTACTGAACAGCTACATTGTGAACTACTAGTATAGCATTTAAAAAGCCATGCTTGAATGTTAAGTTCAGTACATACACCTACATTCAAGCAATGCTATGCTAGTTAGTTGAGTCCAAATTAGGGTTAAAAACAGGAAAGGATATTGATGCAACAACAACAATGTAGCTGTGTGTACTGAACTTAGCATTCAAGCGTGGCTTTTTAAGTGCTATGCTAGTTAATTGAACTCCAATTAGAGTTAGGAACAGGGAAGTGTGCTGGCTTAGCAACAACAACAATGTAACTGTAATTGCTGGACTTAACATTGCAGCATGGTTTTTTAAGTGCTGTACTAGTTAGTTGAAATATGAAACCAATGTAATTTAGATAGAAAGAAGTAATTTTTAACTGGCCAAAAATTTAATAAAATTATTATCTATAGAGTTCTATGAATTATTTTCAAATCATTAAAACACCCATTCCCGACGTAAGAGTCGAAACTTGGCTGGTTATGTTTTTGTAATTGCTTAAAATCCTCTTGTAAAATCTAACTTCAATCAAATTGTTCTTCGTGTGCGAAAAGTGACCATCAAGTGACAAAAATCTTATCAATCAACTATTCATTGGCTATTATTAACTTATCTTTCATTTACACTTTTTCTTCTAATTTTAGCCAATTAATTTTTTTTAAATTTATTTTTATTACACTGGTATTCAATATCAACATATTATTATAAAATTAACTCTATAGTGGTCAAGAAATATATCTAAATGAAATAAATTTTTTAATAAAATTAAAATTTTACTCTTCTTATAACAAGTGTATATCCTGTAGTAATTTTTATGAATTGTTCCAAGAAAATAAGTGTTAAAATGGTGATATATTACTTGATTTATATATATATATATATATATATATATATATATATATATATATATATAATTGTGGAACTAAGTAAACGCGCCCGCGTATCACCATTCAGTGAGAATTATTTATTGAAACCGTGATTTCGTTACCTCTGCTTCTGCTATTGCATTAAATTTATATCGATCGACAAATAATGATCTATATTGAGCAACAACACCAAGAAACAGTTATTCAACAATATTTTGGCTCATATTCTTGGATCACCTCAAACGATTTTCTTTTTGGAACAGCCTCTTGTTTTCTGCCCTACTCCAGTGGACTCTGATATAATTGGATCACGTGTGCATAAAATGAAGGGAAAAAAAAAATTTTTTTTTTCCAAGCAAACTTAAGGAGACCAGATCTGTTTTTCGGAGTCTCTTGTTTTTGCGTCAGTTGCGGGAGAAAAATGGCTTATTTTTAGGAGAAAAATAATAAAATCTTGTGTCAAAGTACTTCTCAAAATAACCCCTACTCACCGATGCTATCTTATCGAACAAATTTCTTCTATTTGCGAATGATTAAAAATGTTAAGAATAGAACGTGTTTCGCACGTGCTCACATGGCGGTTCTTAAAAGTGGATATGATGCAGTTGTAAAGCATTTTTATTACATCATTGTTTGTTTATTTTTGGGGCTTAAGTGAGCTCACGTTCTAAATATCGAAACTTAAACTGATTTTTGTTATCTGTGAAAGTTATTTTGATGGTCTTATTTACGTAGATTTGTTTTGCTAGTGAGATAGTGGATGAGATAAATAAGGACGAACGTACTTCATTTCTCTCCCATTTCGAAATATGATTCTTCAAAATAATGATAAAAATGTATTTTCGAGAGAAAAGCTGCTGATTAAGAAGACAACATTTGATGAGTGAAAATTATTTAAATACCTGAAAAAATTAAATATTTGGTTCATACAAATTTAAATAATATTTTTTAAAATTTCGAACCTTAGAGTTTATATTTTGAAATCAAAAATTTGCACATATATAATTAAAAAAATGCTAAATATTTTTTTATTTGCCTTGAAATTTTTAATCTGCTGTATTTGAAGTTGTAAACTTAGAATATTTTGTCTAATGGACCTCTGACCACGTGGGTTCGACGCATGGGTCCTTGCAAAAGAAACTCAAAATCTTGACAAGCCTTCCAATATTATGTTTGAAGATGTCAAAGTGGTTTTGTTAACTTTTGAAACCCACTGATCCCGAATTTTAATAGCCTTCTTCAACAGCAAGACCTCATATTGACCATTTTAAAGTAATGAGGATATGTCCCTAAAATAACACTAGAGATCATACCTTTTATGTAAAAGTTGACTGAAAATTTAACTGAATCCAGAGCATATCTTTAGTTGGTAAGATATTATTACCGCTCTTTACGAACTTGTGGCTCACCACCGTAGGATATCTTTTACAATCTTCAAGCTCCGAACCTGGCAAAGCTTGTAATCAAGAATTTTGGCACCATTTAGTTTATTTTTTCTTGGACAAGAAAACTACTACAACATATATTATCTTATGAAATTAGTCATCGAAATTATCGCTTAAATTTTTCAATGATTATACAACTTACTATATGCATTACCTTAAATGTGATACTCTTTCAATTTATAGTTACTTATAAATTATTATATATTCACATCTAAAAACCCTATTTAATTTTAACGAAGGATAGCATTACAAAATTATTTTCATTAAACATGAAATACGATTATTTTTTAAAAATAATCCTATTTCATGGATTATTTAGTGTACAGATATGTATTTATTTAATTAAATGTTTCAAAACATCATTCCATCTTTCATAAGTCGCTTTAAAACAGAACTGTTTGTTTTCATTATCTTTGACTTTCTTAAAAAATTTAGGTAGGAAGTTTATTGCCTACTGTAATGGCTTAACTTATAGCATAAATTCTAATTATCGTCAGTTAACATGAATTCGTTACATATATCACATGCTTAATTTTAATTATTTCTGTGGACATCAGGTTAGTAATGATGCAACCTGGAACCTCACTCTAATGAGAAAATTCTAAACATATAAAAAATAAAGTTTTTTTAATTATCAAAAAATTATTTTATGTAATTTTCTGTTGCTACTTTATAAAGATCGTAGTATGAGTCAGAAGCAGATACGAGCAATAGGTTTAAAAAGTACCTAGCAGCTAAGAATTTGGATTGTCTTCATTACTTTCGAATAAAAAATATAAACAATATGGGCATACATAATTGCAACGTCGTTTTGGAAGTATTTTGAGCCTATGAGTAAAATTAAATAACGTAGTTTTCGTCATTAATAATAGGCTTGGAATCCGTTGGGGAAGAGGCAGAGCTTCGCATTGCCAAGGTCGAAGCTCGATCCTCTGGTTGTCAAGGTCGACTCAGCTTTTCATCCTTGCAAAGGGTCGATAAAACTGAGTACCAATCATGTTTGGAACTAAACAATGGGGATTTCAACTTAAGCTGACCCCCTAACCGGGACATATGCTTCGCACCCCTGGGTCTTCGGTCATGCAAACAGATATGGCCACTGTGGACTTTGGCTTCGCTATAGGCTGCCGTATCACTGAGTTTAATCTATTAATAATAATTGGCTTATAGGATGCTTCATTTTGACTCATTTAAAAATCTTTATAAAAATTATAAAAAATAATGATAATTTCAACATTTTTTTAAATTCTTGTTAAATTTTGCCAATTTGGCAAAATTTGCGTCAGTTTTCGTGCTTGATGGGATTTTACATAGCTACACAAAGAAATAATTTAAATCAGAACTTACGATTCCCATTAGTCTAGCGAACGAAAATTTTGTTTTCCTATTTTGAAAGTAAGAGCCTCGGCTTACTAAGCTAGTATTAAGAGGACTTATATCTATATATGAGATTAAATTTCATGAAATTTGATATCACTTCGCTGGTTTCATGTATGAGTTCAAAAAGGGCCAGCTAACCACACCAGCTTAAATAGTTTGTCATTGTCAAAACGATTGAAGAAAAATATGAGGGGATGTATAGTATTCCTGCATTTTTAAATTTCAAGTTAAGGATGATCATTTGTTAAAAAGCGGTTATAAGTTAACCCAGCAACTTTTTTCTCTATCCAGTCATTAGTTTAGTTCTGAGGTAAAAAAAATGGACAAACTCTAATAATAAAAAAATGATAATTAAAAACTCTTATAAAACAGAAATGTTTACTTAATTAGGTAATTCTTTTATTTTTTGAAATTTACAATGGAAACATTTACTCAATATATAATATTATTTTTTAAAATATTCAGAAGTTTAAAAAAGATTCAGCTTATGTTGAAATTTTAAATATTTTAGAATTCTTACAAATTTAAAGCTTTTAAGAAACCGAATTTTCAAAATCGTTTTAAAATTAGTCGTGCTATAAAAAATTTAATATCACCATAAAATATGCAAAATTTAGGATCATTCATAGAAAGTTAATCTTTAAAGTTCGCCGAGTTAGTAGTTGATTAGCTCTTTGATTTTTCACGTCAATCACGTCAATATGAACTATTGAGTTCATGGGTTCGATTACCATCTTAAACGTAGATATTCAAAGTAGTTTGGAAAATTCTATTCGAACTGCAAGTTCTGGTTGAATTATATTTTCTTTGTGTAAAAAATGATCTTAAGCGACAAGCAATCCATTAACAAATAAGTTATTGCGCAGTTTCATTTTTCATCCTTTTCGGAAGCTTTGGTAGTACACTTTGTTTCTATTTTTATGGTATCAGATTCACGAAATCAGTTTTGTGGTTTTTACTGCAACCAAAAGCACTATTTCTTGTGACCCTGAAAAATTTATTGTTCTATCGAAAAATGTTTTAAAGTTTTGATGTTTCTGTTTTATGCATTTTCATCAATAATTGATCTTATTATATAGGGTGTCTACTAAATGTTTTTAACCCATTTTGATGTTTGCTATTTATTAACACTAGAATTAAAGGAATAATATTAATGGTTTTATTCAATGAGAATTTTTTGTAAATGTACCGCCACTTGTGTACGTTTCGTGTCGCTGAGATATAAAGACGTTAGTAGATTTCATGAAAGGAACTTACAAACAAGACGGCAATTACAGTTGTCATACTGGCCTTTAGGTCACACTATTGCTCGATTTTTCCTTCTGTAAGCAAAATATTTTACGAATTCCCAAAAGAAATAAGTCATTCTCGGTTTATATCAGGTGATCTGTACGCCCAAAAAAATAAAACCCAATCCTCTTTTTAATGAAAAAGTTAACACAAATAATAAAAAAAAACAAAATATTGAAATTCTAAAAGGAAATTGTCTACAAGTGACAACATTCACAAACACTCTTTGCAAATTAAAGAAAGGAAAAATTTACACAGGAAAAGGAAATTGTCTGTTGAAACTTCCACACTTGAAAACAGATGTAGGTATATTATTCTATGAATAATTACCACATGTTTATTTATATCTTTATTATTTTATGAAATATTATAATGTTCCAGACATATATATATATATATATATATATATATATATATATATTATTATATGTAAATATCACTAATGAATAGATTAATTATTTATTAGCTGCAAGGAATGGAAAATATTATTTAAAAGAAGCTAAATATTTGGATGTCTTGAGTCCAAGGTGAAAATCGTCTGCTCAACGTTGCCAACTTCGTTTAAATTATGCAGGGTATTTCGAAAAGTTTCACAATCGATTGCTTATGTTTTGCCAAAGATAACCCATGGAATTTTTCCCGTGTTTTGCCCAGTGCTTTACTTGGAGCCGTGATGTAAAAGATGTTGGCGAAATTGTTGACTTTCACCCAGATTTCTCGAATTTCAAGTCCCCGCGCTGTCTCCGAGTCGATTTAAAGAGATTTAATTTGAGAATTCACCTGTTTGACGGGAGTTGCTGAGGCAAGTAGAACTTCGTGGCCAAGGTCGTTTTGGAGACTTATTTATAGGTACTTTTCCAGAAACTTGTTCAACGGAAGTGCAAGGTGAATGGAGGAAGGACACATACAAATTACTTTGAGTTTCTAACTGCCATACTAACCTTTAGAAAGCAACCAAAAATAATCTTAACTGCAGGAACACTTGACACATTTCAGAATTTGTTTGGCAACAACTTTGTTATAGGAAAGAAAACTCATTTACGTAAGAGGCATTTTTCGTTTGTTTGTTTTAAATAAGGGTAATTCACTGTATTAATTTCTGATTTTCATTAAGCATTTTCGTTGGCAAAAAAACAAAAAAAAATTTTTTTTTAATTCTTCTTTCATAAAGTGAAGAATGAATACTTGTAAAGTATTACAGATTTTGAATCCTTAGATTTTGTTAATTTTAAAGGAATTGAAAACGCGTTCTTTTGATTGCAAGTTAATTAGAGAATTTACATTGTTGATTCTACAAGTGTTAATTAAAGATGTTTTCTTCAAATTTTATTGCTTTACAATATAAATACTATTTTTCTTCTTTCAAAGAATTGCTTGTATATTATTCAAAAATAACTTTAAAAAAAGTTGAGAAAGTATTTCTTTCGATTACAAATATTAATTAGAGACATTAATATTGATTCTACAAGTTAATTTTTGAATATAAAATTTTATTTTTGATGAATAGAGATATGCTTTTTTCAGAATTTACGGCCTTACAATGTAAATACCATTTCCCTTCTTTCAAAAAATTGCTTTTATATTATTCTAAAATATTTTCTACATCAGTATAAATGGTTCGTTTTAGCGAAGGCTTAACTGCTACTTCAATAAGAAATATTTTTTACCATTTTCTACCATTTTAATAGTTAGACATATTTTGAAATAAATAAAATGGTTCTTTTAGTAAACACACATTTGAAAGCAAATACTGATATAATCAAATTGAAACTCGTAATGGCCGAAATTGGGCTGTATTTATTATCATAATATGTGAATTTAAAAAGTAAAGTAGATTACTATAAGTTTTGCCATAGTTTAAGGAATTAACGCTTTGATATAAATCAAATAAAACAGGAATCATGATATACTGCAAAGAATAAAAAATCAGAAAAATAATTGAGTGCAAAGAAAAATAACTTGATTTATAAAAACCATTTCTATTTCTGCTCCTGTAAGATAGGAATAAGTATTCTGGATATAAAGACTACTTCAAAGAAGCGAATCTATCGATCCTTTGGCTATCTGCCAAAATTCCAGAACACGCATGCAATAAAGGGAATAATGCATGCTCACGGCTCGAAAGAAGTGAAGAGATATCAGAATTAAAGTTCTTCCAGGAGTTATTCAAGAATTTCATTTAAAACCCTCTGCATATTAAAATATGATAAAGAACGTTCTTCTAGTGGTGAACGAAATAAATTCCATATGAAAAACAAAATCGTATGCAGTGCAAGTATTCATCTCTTCGTCTACACACACTCAACTGAAAGTTCCTTTCATCCGATGCAGTGTTTCAAAATGCTGAATGAAAAGAACAGTGAAAAAGATTAATTCAGTATTAAAAACCCAATATCATAGTCTTTTAAATGTTTAATTAAATCTATTTATACATAGTTCGTATCTATTTTTTTACTTTATTTTCAAAGTTGACTATGATGTTTTCATTAATGACTGCCTTTGAATGTAAATTTTTATAGGTATGAACTTTCTTATAATTGTTATAAATATAATAATTCATTCATGTGCTACATTTCATTAAATACATGAATAGACCATAATCACAATTTTTAAAGAAATCTTAAACAATATTTATATTTTATGCAGTAAATAGTAATTGAAAAATTAACGTACATTGAAATAAATATATTATTCAAATTTTAATATATAAGGTTATAAAATAAATCATTTTTTAATTATTATTTAACGAATGTGCTTAGTTTTTATTTGAAAAATTTTATTTTGAACTGAAGATACAATCTGTTTAAGTCAAGATTACTCCATTTATTTGTCAGTTCCATATAAATAAAATTAGAATTTATTTATTGGTATTAAGATTTGAAACTCGTAGAAGAATTGAAATTTTAATTTTTAGATTTTAGCAATTTTGAATTATAAGAGTTCACCTATTTTATAATTGGAAAATTTATAGTATTTTTATTTCTTTAAATCAAAAAATATTAAAAAATATTTTTCAGACTCCTTGATAAACTTATTGAACGGAAATTTGGACTTGCTTGATATAATGAATATATATATATCTATTCCTTATTTTGTCCATTGAATTTTTACCTAAGGTGAAACTGAAAAGAGTTACTTAAAATGAAAAACTTATTTCAGCTTGCCAACCCTGGATAATTAAACACAAAAACTATGTTTTGTTTTAAAATTTAAATTACAGGATTTGTAATTAACTTAAAACATAATTAACAGTGATCTTAAATTACTGTAAATTCTATTATGCCACGATGTAATTAGTTTAAATGAAATAACATTCCATTCCAGAACTTTCTTCGTTTCAAGAAAGAAGCCTGTGTTTCTTTTCTTCTTTTTAAAATTATCATTTATGAATTATCTCTGGGAATCGAGAGAAATATTTGCTGCATAGGACTCAACTTTCTTTTTATATTCTCGTATAATTTTTTTTTATAAATAACGATATATAAATTTTTGAAAAGCATTGTTTCGTTCCTTCTTAGCAAATGTATTTTCGTCTTTACCTATGTGTCACTAATTGGAAAGAGACTGGAACTATCTTGAAAAGTATCCAGACTTCAATATTTAAGAACTCGGTAATTAAAGAAAGTTTTCAAGCATTATATATCTCCTTCAATTTACTTTTTTAATCGATACATGAGTCGGTTCTTTTTGTATTACAAGACATCGTTTCGAGATAATTTTAAGTAAATTATTTTCTAATCTGAACAATTTTATGCGTTAAATTTTACAGCTTCCCTTTAAACTGAAATTTCAGCGCGAAATGATTTTGATAATTTAATTAATTTTTTTATGTATTGTATGTTCTGCATCTGTTTTCATTGCATTAATTTAATGTTTTAGTTCATAACCTGATTATAAAATGTGTAGCATGTATACATATATTTATGTTAAATTGTAGAACTTCAATAAATTCGTAATTGAAGATAGTTTTTGGTGTGCAAAACATCATTTAGAAGCGTAGTTAACTAAATTAATTTGTAAGATGTATATATTAGTGTGTTAAACCGTAGAACTTCATACTTCAGTATTTATATTGAAACTCTATCAGAAGAATTTTTTTAAATTCTTTTTTTCTATATGCAAGCCAAAATCCTTTCTTATTTTGCATGCTGATCATAAAAATGAATATCATAAGTTGTGATTCTGTTATCATTGCATTAATGTCCGTGTTTGAAGTTTTTAACAAGAGTAGAATTTAAATATGTGATGAAATATGTGCACACTTTTATCAATTAGAAAGAAAAATTTCATGTTTAAACCGAAATTTCTTTAAAAATTTTTTAAATTCATTGAATTTCGGTTTATTTTGGTATACAGTATAATGAAAAGCATCATTTCTTACAAATAAAAAATTCCTTTTGAAAGCGGGAGAATGTCTGAAACCTATAGAGGATAATTTTCCGCTGGTTAAATTCAAACTATGTAAGCATACGGTAAATCAGGAATCCATTATAAATTTATTGCAAAATACAAAATGATTTTTAACTCAACGAAGCGGATATATTCAACTATATAAGTGAAGCTAAAAAATATGTTTTATAAATGTTAAGGTTAAAGCAGTACAGCTTAAATCATTCAAAGAAATATATTCTAATAAAATGCGATGTTGAAAGTAAATTTTTCAAAATAAAATACCAGGATTTTCATTTCAGGTCTGACAGGAAAATTGAAGAAATATTTGAGTGACGTTTCATCTTTTGATTGGCAAGGAGTCCATTTCAGTTCTTCATCATGTTAAGGGCATTGGCTGGTTACCTTTTGGGTGGGATTCTCAACGATTCAACCGAACAGCCAATGGAGTGTGAAACGAGAGAAGTCAATGATTGGCTGGTTGTTAACATGCCAAGTAAGTTAAATTTGTTACGATGCATGCGTAATTACTGTAAGCATTTGATAATATTTATCATTGTGCCATTACTCTCTCTGTAAGCAATTATATATAAGGTAAACAAATGAGTTCTTGCCGTTTTTAAAGAACTTGACCTACAGAAAGGGTTGCCTATTGTTGGAGCTCGAAGTTATCACCATCGGTATCCAGCACTTTCTGCCAACGTGTCTCCGCTTGCGATATGCGTCTAAAAGCTCAGAGTTCTGGAACTCGGGGTTTTTAGACGCAAAGAAGACCGTGAGTGCTTGACGCAATATTAGTGAAGGATTTTTCTCTAAGATGATTGTTCAAGGAACGGAAGAGGTGGTAATCTGATGGTGCAAGATCAGCTAACTAAAAAGGATGGCACAAAGTCTCCCAACCAAGTCGTTGTGCTGGCCACCTGTGCGACATACGGCCTCACATTATTGGCCAAGAACGGTACATCCCTGCGATTAACCAATGCTGACTCTTTCTGTTGCAATGACTGTGGCACACGTTCCAATTGCTGCGAGTACAGATCTACACTTCAGCTCATAGTGAACACTTGATTTGACTAGTCCACCAGACAGAGCATACTCATATGTGGGTACAGAAGGACAAATATCCCGACTTGAATTCGTGAAACCAATGGCTTGCTGTATGTCATTCACAGCATTATCTCTAAATGCTTGACATATTAGTTCATTTAATGCAACAGCTGATAAGCCCACTTGAAGTCGTATAGCAAACAACACTGAACAAGATCCTTCGACAGGTTTATTTCTCTTCGCTTCTGTACGAATTATGATTGATGAATATACGCGGTGGACCAGTTAAACGACTGATATAACTACTCTTGACTGACCGGTGTCTCAACCAAGTCATGCACTAATTTGCATATTCATGCTCTCACTTTATTCAATGCCGATGTGGGAACGGCGATAACTTTCTTGTTTACCTTGTATTATTTTCAAGAGAGAGAAAGAAAAAAAGAATTCTTTATTTAAAAAAAAAAAAAAAAAACAAAAACAATTAGATCATTTCGAAGATTCTATCGGGAAATTTTTTAAAATTTTCAAGGGCGTAAATATTAACTTCGACCTTAATGGGAATTTCTAGGATTGCATAAACTGTGTTCCAGTCGCTGTCATTTATTATTTTCTTTTTTATATAGTTTCTTTTCTTATGGGGAAAAATAAAATTCGTATTAAGAATTGATATTACTATTTGTTGTTATTTTAGACGTTGTTGTATTTGTTGTTGTTTTAGACGACGTTGATAGAAATTCCTTCCATTTTTAGTCACATTTTATTATGATTCATTAAAAAATTAAATGAGTGAAAATAATACATGTCAACACATGTCGCGGCTTGGTTAACATTAACTAAAATATTATCAATAATAAAGTAATTATTAAATTAATTTTTGACGCTTAAATGATAGTTCTTGTCAATGAAATAAACATTAAGTCTTTAATTTAAAGACACATGTTTCTATTAAAGAATATTTAAAAAAATGAGCGAAATAATAGAATTATGAAGAAAACAAATTCATAAATGTATTTTTGCAATTATTTTTAAGTTTCAATTTCTTACAAGAATTAAATAAAAGTCTTAATTTCTTTAATTTTAATGTCTTGAAAACTTTTTTCCTAAAACAAAATATTTGAGAAATGACCTTTTTTGAGGAAAACGAATTGGATTTTCCTTGTAAAAATATCAAATGATTATATTAAATATATATTTTTAAGTATATCTTAACAATATACTATCGATAAATTAGCAGTGTATTCAGTGCCAAATATATTTTCCATAAAATAATGTTAAGAATGTCTGTGTTTTGGCATGATATCATTTTCATGGTAATTTTTCAATCTGTTAATTAAGAGAAGGATTTGATGATATTATATCAGTTCATTAAGATAAAATCTATGCAGAAAATAAGTAGTCAGAAAGTAACTACGTAGATATGATAAAAATAAAAAGATTTTTAATTTCCAAATATATTTAAAAAAAAAAAAAAAAAAAAAATTAGTATGAAGCTTATCTTATTTTTTCTGTACAAAACAAGATGGAGGAGATATTCATACAAAACCTGAATATTACACGTAATTTTTACAATGAAGCGATTTGTAAGCTTAATGCTGTTTATCTTTTCAATTTTTCAAGTTATTTTTCTCAAGTGAATGAATATATTAAATTAAATAAACTCGTGTTTGATTATTTAAGGCTAATATTTTTTCTTAAGAGCAAAAATTTCGCTGCACATTTGGCGAAAAAAATATCTTATTCTTCTGGATAGGTCATTTCATTATGATTCCTTGCACCGAATAACTTCATAGCACAAATTTGGTGATAAATTTCTTTATCTTTCCAGAAATTTTTTCCGATTCTGTCATTCTCATGGTCAAAATTTAATAAGAACATATATTAGGGTTTTATTAGGGAATGATAAAACTATAATCAATAAGGAAATACATAAAAATGGGAAAGTTAACGCAGGGTAGATAAATTTGTAGGAAAAAATAAATCTATGTAATAAAAGTGTAAATTAATAATATTGAATTTATGAATCTAAAAGAGTAATTCATTTTGTATTAATAAATTTTGGAAAAGACAATACTCCAGAAAATGTAAAATAAAAAATGAAAACGAACGTAATTAACTTACATTTATTTAACAAAACATATAGTTGAAATAAGTATAAACTACTAAATAATAGAGAAAATTTTGGAAAATATTGTTTGTTTATATGGTTTTCTTCTTTTCTAGATAAACCTGAAGAGAGTGACATAGACTTGAATAGCGAAATAGAATCTGACATTGACGAACGGGAAGTTCTGGATAATCAGGACATTGATTTCGATAGCAACGCTGGGTCTGAGACTGACGAAGATGAAATCCTGACTTGCTTGCCCATGTTGATGTCCTACGATGAACTTGAGTACCAGAAACCTATTTTTGAAGAGAAAACACCAATAGAAGAAATTTCATCAGTAGTTCTTTATAACCCTAAGAACAAGGTTCAAACGATTCAAACTGACGAATCCAGATTAAGACCTTACGGCCAGGTTCGCTGCAATGTACACCCCATATCCAAGTGTATCGAGATCCAATCCAGAATGTCAGAACCACCCATAGAATCATGCACTTGCCCGAAGATTCCTCGGCTAAGAGTATTTCGATTAAGATGGTCTCCACTACTTAAACATGATGTTCAGTGTCCCTTGTCGTCGATTCGAAAAAACCACGCATCGGAAAGCGCAAAGCCTTTGGATGATGAGGGTATCCAATGCACATGTTCGGACGAACCTCGTTCTCCAAGATATCTTTTTATAAGCGCTCCTCAACCCAAACCAGCCATTGCCATGAGCCACGGTTCAGAACTAATGGGCGACATTCGACGTGCTAGACAATTACAAATGCCCACTTATATTAACCATCGTCCACCTTCACCTGTGATCACTAAAGCAGGTACTAATAGCATGCATGTTGTAATTTTAATAACTCGGTAAAATGAACTAACATTGGAATACAATTTTATGCACATGAAATAAATTAACTTTCCATCAAAAAGATTGAGAATTTATACATAATAGGTTCTGTTTTATTATATTCAGAATATACAGTACTATTAAGCAAAAGTATTGTACTTATTATGTTTATTGCATATATAGATTCCTCTTTTAGATTATATTCAAGTTTATGTCTAATCAATGGTGTATACTGTCTTTTCTACCACATGATTAGCTCACATTAAGTATCCTGAGTAGTGGTGGTTGCTATAGTAACTACAGTTATTTATTTCATAAAGAGCTCACAAATGTGTTTTATTTTGAATTTGAATATTTAGGTTATATATAGTGTCTCTCAAGGTGCTCAGGAAGTCAAATTTTGTGTTTTCTTCTGGTTCCTCTTGTCAAAAATGGAACATGTCTTGTTTCTACTGCAACGGATAGACAAAGTGGCGGAGCTATTCTCATGGTAGAGAGAGAATATGCTAGGCTTAACTCGTGCTTCTTTCTTTTTTTTTCCTTTGAAGTTGAAAATAACCTGCTTAATTATTCAGAAACGTCATATTACTGTGGTATATTTGTAATTAATATACCAAAATTTGCTTAAACATCAGGCTTCTTTATGTATAAATTAATAACTTTTTCTAAAAGCAAACACTTTCGTAAAGATTTTAACAGTAAAAATGACATAATTTTGTATGTTTTCATCATTCTATTGATAACCATTGATGAATTAAAAACCTTGCTTACAGTTTTTCTTAATTGGAAACAAAATTTTAAGATCTGCTCGATAAATTGTACAATATACAAAAAAACAAATATATCCTGCATTACCGAAAAATAATTTCCTTTGCGCATGCGTTACTTCAAAATTACTTTTTATTATTTTAGAATTTACCTACAAACATTCTAAGAATTAAATTTTAAAC